>JANIJG010009103.1:0-62433 GCA_024611175.1 Megaceryle torquata | reverse complement strand
AGAAATTACTACCAGCCAAGCAGCTAATGCTCTCCTCAATAGAGAGAAAGTCTTGTCCAAACCAACAGAGACAGAAGCAATTCTCAAAATAACTGAACTCCCCCTAACTGCAGCCTCTGTCAATCAAGCAATCTGCTCTCAATATATTTTACCAAAGTCAAAGAAGAGCTGCATTTTTCCAGGCATAGGCTTATAAATATTTCTCTCAAAAGCCTTTCCTCAGTTGTCCCTACCTTTTTCAAGTCACATCAGAACTAGCATTCAGACTAGATGAGAAATGGTGCCTCAACAATATATCCAGATCACATTAGAAAACATATTTTCACACAGTTTTTAGCAGAAGCAATGTTACATTTGAAATGTAATTTTGATGTGGTGATAGATATTTGAAAGCAAAAACAATTTCTAAGCCTAAATGTCACTGAGTCTGTATAAGTTTTCTTTCCATTGCATAAGAAGTGATTGGTTTACAAAAGGATGTATCATTCAGACCAGGAAGACTAGCAGTGCTGTATGTTGCACCCAGCACATAATAAAAAGTCCGCCAGCAGGTTTTCTTTAATTTTGCCCAGAAGAATATGAAGCCTTACACTTGTACAAGGCTGATTTTTTTTTTTTTCTTTTCAATGGGATGTCTTAGGTAAGGGAAGATGCTCTGTACCAAGATGTGGGAAAAAAAAAAAAAAGCCAACTACAAGGCATGAGGCATATGAGAACTTCAGACTATCAGAGCCAAATTTTCTAACCTGGTCTGCAAAAGGAGCAGCAAACAGCTACAAGGTTGTACAGGATGGGTACTTTTATTTAGCTCTATTTCCTCCTACTTAGATAAGCATAATTTAGGTCATCAACTTACATTATCACAGCAGAGGTAAAAAAACAGTCCATGGTTATTCAGGCATAAGAAATAAGACCTAAACTAAACTTCAAATACTATCACTTGCACAGTAAAATCTCTCACCCGATACTTTTGACAGACTAAGGGCAGACTGGTATTGACGAGCCTATCACCCTAGCAACTGCAGACTCTTATCATTCACAGTATAGTGGGAGAATCATGTTCCTGCACAGCCAGTTACAAGTCCAGCTGGTCATAATTACTTCAAGGCAAAGTATTCCTAAAGTTTAAAGAGCAAAAAATGTTTGCATACAGCTCTGAAAAAAAAGATTCAGATTGTTCAAAACTAATCAAGCCAACAAGAATGTTTTTAAGAGGAACACCTGTTAACTTACTGAAGCAAAGAGCACCAAAGCTTTGCTCAAAGCTAAGAAATGATAGGTAGGCTTGTTTTGTGGTAAGCTTTCTTGATTGGTTGGTTGGTTTGGGGTTCTTTTTTGTGTATTCAAATCAGCAATGTAGGGGAAAAAAACCCAAACAACACAACATAATTTGAGCAGCTCATTAGTCTTTGCCTTGCACAAGACAAGTACATGAATAGGCTTCATTCAGGTTGTCATGTCCTGATTAATTCATTTTTGCTATCAGATTTCAACAAGCATATGGGGTTCTTGAGGGAAAAGTAAGAAATGCAGTGAGAACACTAGAAATAACTTTGCAAGTAATGAAACAAACTAAGTTTATGCATTTGTCATTCCACTATGTAGCCACAAGAGTCTGAGAAAGAACATAAAGCAAAATTTGTGCGAAGAGGTAATGTGATTAGGCCAAACTACGCCTTTGCAAAGGCAGTAAGGAAGTCTGACAAACTTTCTTGTTCCGAGAGCTTCTGCAATTATACCAGCTGATTTAACATAATACCTTTCCCTTCACACCTAACATACATGTGGCAATTCATACACTGTATTATTAGCTCCTCACTATCCCAGTCAGAAACAGCTCATCTCCGGGAACAGACTATTACCACATTGGCCAAGAAAAGAAACAATAGGAATACGTGAAGTCTTGTTGCCTCTGTTTCTGGGCGGGCATCTGCATGACAACTGTTTTTCTGAATGCATCTTCAAGAGAGTGAAGTTGGAAAAGCTGCCATCAGCAAGATGAATCCCATTTTAAGTATAGCAGATGTTAAGTAAAGAAAGCAAGTTACTGCTGTAGCTGTATAGCCTGTATGTACCCTTACCGCCTTCAGGAATATTATATGAACAAGTTAAGTCCCCCTGGAGTTGTTCTCTGATCATGCAATACATCAAAAGACGCAATGTAATTGCTCTAATAATTAAAATTCATTAAAAATACAGCCAATTACTGATTGCTTTGAGATGTAGCACACAAAATTCTTCATTACTACAGGCATGTATTTATTCTGTAACAACTACAAAAGGCGCTTGTGCACAGCATTAATCAATGGGGTCTGCTCAAGAAGCAAGCAGGTCCCCAGAACACATGCAAAAAAACAAAGCAATGAAAACATTTAATATACTTGGTAGGAACTCTAAACTTTTTACATAATTGACCTGGACAGGCTGGATCAATGTACCAAGGCCAACTGTATGAGGTTCAACAAGCCAAGTGCTGGGTCCTGCACTGGGATCACAGCAATCCCATGCAAAGCTATAGGCTTAAGGAAGAGTAGCTGGAAAGCTACCCAGTGGAAGACTACCTGGGGGTTCTGGTCAACAGCTGGCTGAATATGAGCCAGCAGTGTGCCCAGGGGGCCAAGAAGGCCAGCAGCATCCTGGCTTTTATCAGAAATAGCGTGGCCAGCAGGACTAGGGAAGCAAGCACTTGTGAGACTGCACCCTGAATACTGCATTTAATTTTGGCCCCCTCACACCAAGAGCAGCATTGAGGTACTTTGAACGTGTCCAACAAAGGGCAACAAAGGCCGGTGAAGGGTCTAGAGCTCAAATCTTATAAGGAGAAGCTGAGGGAACTGGGGCTGTTTAGCCTGAGGAAAGGGAGGCTCAAGGGAGACCTTATCCCTCTTAAAATTATCTGAAAGGAGGCTGCAGAGAGGTGGGAGTCAGTCTCTACTCCCATGTAGCAAGCAATAGGACAAGAGAAAATTACCTCAAATTGCACCAGGGGAAGTTTAGATGTTAGGAAAAATTTCTTCCTCAGAAGGGTTATAAAGCATTGAAACAGGCTACCCAGGAAAGTAGTTGAGTCACCATCCCCAGAGGTATTTCAAAGACACATGGATGTGGCGCTTACAGACACAGTTGGACTTGGCAGTGCTGGGCTAACAGTTGGACTCAATGGTCTTAAAGGTCTTTTCTAACCTAAATCACTCTATGAGTCCAGAGAGAAGATACCAGACAGAAAGAGGATTCTGATCTGGTAGCAAGAACTTATAATTTGTTCCACTCTACATGAAAAACAAAGTGAATGAACTATGAGAAATTAGAACAAGTTACTTTAACAAAGATCATTTTCACAAGGCAATAAGCTTCTATTTAAGGTTTTGTCTTCAGAAATACTGAAGTTATAGTTCTAATTTCAACTAGTAAATGTAAATCAGCACTACATAAAATCTTTTTAAGCCTATATATATTATACAGGTGGTTTTCACATAGATACTGCAACTTCATTGCACATACATCACTTGGATACTCTCTTCATTTGTCAAATTAGGATGTGTTTTCCTCTAACAAAATCTGACCTAGATATATGACAGCACATTGCTATAATTTTCAAATTTGCAATTTATCCAGACCTGCTGTATTAATACATCAAATGACACCTTACATTGCATAATACTGGTACCACAGAACTCAGGAATTCTGCTCTTTTATCACCTTCATCTACCGAGAAACTACGCATCACCATGGAAATAAAACCTAAAAATAAAGAGAAGAAATAAATACACAGTTAAGCTACTCAGTAGAACAGGCTATTCTAGGTCAATACCTTGAAGAGAAACACAACACCACTGTTCACATGACTCTATATTCTCTCTGTGAATATAAGAATCACGGCTGTCAGACTAAACATAGTTAGAGGGAACTCAAAAAATCTCCAGCAACTCCTCTACAGACAGACAAGATCAGAAGCCTTCAGCCTAGAGTTTTCACATCTTCAGTGGTACTACACTGCCCTGCAATGCCAATACAGAGAGAACCCCTTTAACAGTTCCATCAGGAAACATTAAGAAAAAGATGGTCTTCTGTGCAAGTTTCTTATTCTTCAACTATAGGTTTCATGTGAAAATTCATGTTAGGCTGGGAAGAAAAAACCATACACCCCCTAAATGAAAGTATTAAGAGGCAGTGTTCTCATGTCACACTGCAACGGTCAGTCTCTCAGGCTTCCTGAAAGTCATCTCAGTACAGTTTTTTTTTTTATTATTCAGTCGTGGCTCTCAAATCCCTAACAGATACCTATTATGAGTCTTCCTGCTCTTTTCCTACTTTTCTTTTTAACACTGTACACCCGTGTGGTGGATTCCCAAGGTTTCCTAGCTAATGCAGACCTTTGTCAGTGACAGATGTCCAAGTGCCCTGCAGCTTGTGTTAATGAGAAGCACGAGTTTCAAATCACAGTATCAAAAGAACTACTTTCTCAGAACATTCTCCTGTAAGAAGTCTCTAAAGCAGCTTTCCCTCTGAGTTTCAATAACCTCAGCTAAAGCAAAATTCCTACAGTTCAGCTTGTGATACGAGAAACACCACGATTTTGAACAAGTCTTTTAGATAACATGGGCAAGGGTACCTAAGATGGCTCTAGATCAGGATTTCCCATTGACAAAGAGCTCTGTTCCATCACATTCAATTTACAGAATCCTACCTAAAAAGATTTAGAGGGCATCCGTAGCTTGACTGTGGCTTAACCCTTCAGTCTGACTCAGAAGCCAAGAATTTCTCTTCTCTGTTTCCATTTCCTGCTTGATTTTGGCAGACCAGCATGGAGTCCCTACAGAACAAGGTCCACATATATCATGTGCTTCTAACCACTTAAATTTTTCCTTTTCCTTCAGGAGTTGTCCTGCCCTCCCTTCTGAGTAAATTCTGTTGAAGAACTGTATCGTTCATGTAGAGAGAACTGTCTGCTTTTTAAAAAATAAAAAGCAATTCTAGGCAAAGAGCTATGATCATACAGCTGATCATGAATCAGCTAAGGAGGGTTACAGAAATCTCTGGTTTTCACAAACAACATGGGCTGGTTCATAGTGGCATAAGCACTCAACAGTTCACTCCTCATTAAAAAAAAAATCACCCCAGAAAACAGAAAACCTATTCCAAACCATCATCTGCTTCCTGAGCCTTAAGACACACCAAACAGAAGTGTTGCTCAATTCTAGTTTTACACCTTGACCAATCTTCCACCAATAAAACAAAAATAAAATAGTAGTGCTGATTTTGTGCCAATCTGTAATGAAAGTCATTAATATCTCTTATGTGAAAGTGTTTCACACCACAGGAACAAAGCCTGAGGAGGCTCTGCTAGAAAATTACTAGTTTGCATTTCACCTTTTTGCTAGTTACCCGATGGTCCATTGAAGTACCACAAAGGGTCAGGCACCTCCAGTATCTCAATAAGGAAAACGAGCCCTTAAAAGAAGGGGGAGTGGCAACACTGTCTACCAGCAGCTATTACTCAAGTGCCAGCAATGACACACACAACTGCCATCCTTCTGTTTCCAACAATGCCTGCAGAACAGGCATAAGACCTTTGACTAGTCCTTTTCCTTAACCCCAGTTTTCTGTATAAACAGATGGGCACGTTCTCAGCTGATGGAAAAATGCAGCATCTCAGATGTCTGGGATTTCTTCCATGTTAGGCAGTTCCTAGCCATATGCACAGTTCACCAAGGCTCTCAGTTTAAGTACAAATAAGTTAAGTTAAGTTTAAGTACAAATAGCTATGTTCCTCATAAAACATGTTTTGCTGAGAGTATTTTAATTCTGGGGACCTTGAGAACTTGAAGTGATTTAGTAACTGTCAAATACTGGGTGTTTTCTAAGTGTGTAGGGAGTTTCCTAAAGTTTTTGATCTGGGTTCCTGCAGGAATTACTGAGACCCAACACACAACGTTGAGTACGAGGCATCTGGGAACCACATCCTTCAGTTCAAGAAATTACTGTGAACATGGAAAAATGACTTATCTATAATTTTATCACTACTTCATTTGAATTTTCCATTGTGCTTACAACAAAGCCTGCCAATGGACTCTTACTTCAGTTTGCACTGAATGAGGCCATAAGCACAGTAAACGTGGCTTAAATCAGTGAAGATAACGTCAAGTTTCCTGTGACCACTGAGCACGTCATTGATGAAAAGGACATACCCAGACATATATACATACTTGAAAATACTATCATCAGCAAGCCTTAGTGATCATCTGTTCTATCACTTGCTCACCTCAGAAGACAAAGCCTCTCTTCTGTGAGCTCACCTTTGACTATGATCACAGAGCTAGAAGTACTTCCAACTCAGTCAAGACATGCAGGTCATTATCTTCCACTTGGAAAAATGTAATAAGCACATTTATTATTCAAAGCCTGCCCCTTTGAAGCTTCCCACTTCTAAAACCAGGGATGCAGCAAGTGTTGCATGGTCCTGACAGAAACATAGCTTTGAGGTCTGGACTTGAGACCTGTGGTTTTACTACATCTTTCCTTCTCACAAAGTATTGCACATTTTACTTCCCAATTACATTCAGCAGGACACTCCAAATGGTTTTCCATGGCTTTCAGAGTTACTTTGAACTGATGCTATGGCCTGAGCTTGAGTTACCACTAAAGGATATGCTCCTGCTTTGAGTTATTTTTACCTTTCCCATTTCAAACACAGCATTAGTGAAAGACACAACGTATCCATCTAACTGCCTTACATAAAAGTTATGTAGAGAAGGCACCAATATTCTCACAGAAGAGTTTGCTTTTATCATACCAAAGGATTCCAGGCAGAGGACAGAAAATATTCAGTCCATTTAATGTTGGAACAAATGCAGAGAGATGTAACCTGTTTTCAGAAGTTGCTGTAAACTAAATGGATGCACCACAGATTAAGTGAAAGTGACCCTATGAGCGGATCACTACTCAAATCCCAGAAAACTACATTAGATCACTATTGGCAATGTTAACATGTCTCCATATTTCACGTAAGGGCCACGTTTTTACATACGTTAACAGAGGTCAAACTTACCCTTCAATTACATCTATATGTTCCTTACATTTCTGCCCTTTCAATGATTAAGTCTAGCTGGGTCACCACATAAATCAAGAACCGGGTATTCCCATCCTATCTTGCAATATTCCCAAACATCTGAAACTTCTGAATGCTCTTTTTCTGGCCATGAGGATTAGAGGTCATTTTGCAAACTTACTCTTCATTGCTCTTCTTAACAGGACATGAATTTCTCTGTTTTATGGGGGGTAAACGGGATCACAGAAAAGAATTAAGCTGCTCAAGTGTTTTGCTGCAGATTCACAGCAATACTTGAGAATAAAACATCTGATCTGCCAATCTCCCACTCATTTAATGATAAGAAAAACAATCATAAATTATTAGCAAGCTGAAGACTTAAGCATTATTTATTTCATCTGCTGACTTAGGGCATGATCCTTCCTCAACAGAAATTAATAGTAAACTCTGTGCACTGAGTTCAGCAAGAGCAAGAATAAATCCCTGGTCTCTTTCCTCCCACCAGCTTCCCTAGAGAAGCTGACAAATCATGAAAGTTTAATTGCTTTCTTTCACTTAAAAATAATGGTAAAAAAATGTACACTCTAGTCACTGCATATTTCTTTTCCCATTCCTTGATGAGGGTTCTGATTTTCACTTGGAAAACATAACAGGAAAAACACACACAAAAACCACCAAGATACATTAGAAGTCTGACCAACACATAAAGCCTGTCTTGGACCTAATTTTACAAAGCCGACACTTTTGCATTTAGGATACTTTTTAAATCACATGAACTGAACTGAAAACTGCTTTCCTCCCCCACTGTCACTCCCTTCCCACCACCTTTTTCAGACTAATCTATGCACTTATCGTGGGGACGGCCAATATGGAACATCCCACTGAGCATGGCAATTGGCAGCTGTGATCAATCACTTCATGAAGTCCTACATGTCAGCTAGAAAGCAGTTGTTCTTAAGCAAGTCAATCTTCTGAACAGTTTAAGTCACAAATCCCATCAAAAACACTAGAAAAACAAACTCATTTGGGTGAAATCTTACTTTATCCACTATTTTCTTTTTGTAATGGTTAATAACAGATGAGAAATTAATTATTCTTATTACACAAAGCTGCCTGCAGACTCTTCAATGTATACATATTAATAAATGGCAGCCCTACACTTACTGGTGAGGTTTACCACTGATATCCCTAGTCATTATACCTACATTGGTAACATGCAGATTTCATACAGTTCCAAACTTTTTTTCAGATAATCAATATGGCCTAAATATGAAGTTAGTAACTGGGAAGGAGTGATACTCATTTAACTGTTGACCTTATAAGCAACCATGAGATTTCGTCACATCACTCTTGCAACCAGACCATACTCCACCATCTGTTAAGTATAAATTCAAGCGTCTGAGACACTCCATTCTGTCTATCAGTTCTCTTGGTATAGTTATAATGTATGCAGTGTATCATAGGAAACCTTTGCTATCAAGCAAAACGGAAGCAAATCTTTCTGTTGAAACCAAGCATCAGACTGAACCAACATTACCGTACACACCACTGTTCAAATGAGACACTTTTTAACCCCAGGCTGAACTTTGACGAAATAAGATCAGCATAGAAAGTCATTCTTTCCATAATTATTTCCTCTTTATAAATAGGGTGTCAATGGATTTCTTTGGCCAATTTGTTCATTATTGAGATTGTATATTCCACTCTCTGCCTCCAGGTAGTCCTATGAGCATAATTTAAGTGATTTGTTAGCTTTTTGCATACTTAATCTGTCCCATGAAACAGAGTTTTTCCACTCCACCCTTTGGATAAATCAAAAAGAAATAATTTTAAAATATGCAGATCAAACATAAAAGTTACAGGAAAAAAATAAGGAAAAGTAATGTGAAACATGAAGAAGGTACACTGAACAAAGACAGAAGGAAGCCAACTGAGAACAAGGGAGGAGAACAAAGACATAATTCACTGGAGTCTTGAATGAGTAGAGAAGCCTGTGCAGGTAATTACAACAAAATGTGATCACAAAAGGACTTCTACCACCTTGAATACATTGCAACACCCTTTACAAGCAGGATAATAAAACAGAAGCTTGCCTCTTACAGCTTCATTTGACTCCTACAGCAGTCTGTGGGAACTGACTCAGGGAACATAAATATTACAAAGTAGAGTAATAAAACATGTTTCCATTCACACATTGAGGGAAGAGGGTATGGTATTTTGCACATTTTTACTGTAAAATGAGTACTGTGGAAGGTACATTGGTAGAACACCCCATTTCCATTCTCACCTAAACTAATACAAGCATGTAATGCAGGAAAGCTAACACCCCACACGTGTTTGTCCATGTGAAAGTTACTCTGAGGCAGCATGAAAGACTGGGGTAATTTCTCTCTAGTAGATTGTACATGCTGTTAGATTTCTAGTCTGTGCTCTGATGTCTGGTGAGAGGTTGGGGCTTTTTTGATTAGGCTTAAATGCCAGGAATTAAATGTCAGATTCATTTCCAACTTCTATCTGCCTAGAGAAATTTTGAGTTCTCCTGGGAGAAGAGGAACTGGCAATAACTAACCACTAGTTTCAACAGCAAGGATGGGCACAAACCTGTTTTCTCAAGGTATTCCTGATGGGGAAAGCAAGATTCAGAACTGTCATGGCTTGATGGCTCTTCATCATTAGATAGTCTTTGAGGAAAAGTTTCAAACAAGAACTTGCTAAATGCAATACAACAGTTTATCTTTCAACTCATCAACATTTTTATTGTACTTCAAGTTATCTGCTTATTACTGATAAGTGTAAACAATGGCTTTTAAAATGCAACTGGTTGATATATTTTCCTGCTTGTTCTCATGTCTCAGTTAAGATAAGGGATTTTATTTCTGGCTTGTACAAGAAAGCTGTGAGAAAACATCACTTGTCAGAACTTAAGCTTTCTCATCTGTACAACAAAGCTAACAGCCAACAGGGCCTTTTCATAACTGGATACTGGAACCAGTTTCAAACAGTACAGGTAAAAGCTGGGGTAGGGGGTGTCACACAAAGCAAAACAAGAAAATCCAAGCCCAGGACTCAAATTCAGCATCTTGACAGACACTGACTCCAGTTCTAGCAGATAACAGATGAGCCATCAGCTCTAACAGGAGAGTTACTTGGTGCTCAGCTGATCTACTACAATGAAAAGTTAATTCCTACACAGGTAAAAAAACCTGCATTTAGGTACCAAGAATGAAGTAGTTTTATTCAAGACTTTAAATACATACAATGGAGATCACTTCCAGATCACAAGGCATATATACTCTGACACAGAGCATATAGGTCTGCGGGTAACAGCAAAGCTCCCTTCAAGCATAACTACCCGTCCATGCAACCAGCGCAAAAGTAAAACTTCCTTGCTTCACCTTTTTCACAGACTGAAATCTATATATATTCCGAAATAAAAAGGACCTTTATCATATGCACACATTTATACACAGTTTTGAATTTATACTATGGCTTTTTGTTCATGAAAAATGTATAGATTTTTCAGAAACCTCTCATATTACTTTTTCTCCCCAGTTACACTTCAGTGCAATCTTTATTCAGCTCATTCTGCTGTATTTAGCTGCATTTCTAGCACCATTACAATATCTCAAATATTAGAAATGTCCTAAAATTAGTGAACAAAAAACAGTATATGCCCTGTAAAAATGTCCTCTCCCCTTACTCCACGAGCATCAAAACAGTGCTGTCTAGATCACAAACAATAAGTGTGCTTTCATTCAGCTCATTATGTTTAAATTACGTTCAGTTGATCAACAGTCAGACTAGAGCGACTGCAGTTGCTAGCTCTGGCTTTGTCACATAAACACAAATTAACCACCACGAATACAAGCAGATCTCAAACAGTATTTCCCCGTCTGTGATTTGATCTCATGGTAGAGCACACACCTCTGCTGGTACATGCATGACAACTATGAATGTATCCAGTTTAAGTATACGTTTACAATTAAAGTTTGTGAAATGAAGAGACGAAAGCTCTTGCTGGCAATTTACCAAAGTCAAGGGCACTACTTACATTCATAGGAGCTGTACCTCTGTTTAGTCAACACATTCAGAATTTTGGAAGTACTTAATGGCTTTACCTGTTTTGTCTTCAGTTAGGCTTTTACTTCATAAGGTATTGTATTTTCCTCAGGTTAAAATAGTGTTCACATTTCTAGTGGTACTCAAAGCCAGCTGAACTTTATCACCCTTGGAAGTTCTACAAAATCTTTCTAGCTTGGAAATAAAACCAGAAAAACCATATGGCTTTTATATTAGCTATCTTACGTGCATTTGCATAATCCATGACTAATCACTCACGTAACAAATTGGTGATGTCACTAAACACGCTAAATATAGCGTATGCCAGCATCTGTACTTATACTGATGTGTGTGTCCTACTCAGTAAAAGCAACTGCCTTGTCTGTGAACTCTCTGGTGACTGTTTATTTCCCCATAAAAACCTGGATTGTGGATTTAATTCTGAGATATTTTACTGCGTACTCGATTTATGTACCTAATCATGACTTGAAAAACTGCTTCTAATATTCAGAGCATTGTAGAATTGTTTTGTTTGGAAGAGACCTTTAAAATCATCGAGCCCAACCATTAACCCAGCACTGCCAGGTCACCACTGAACAATGTTCCTGCGTGTCACATCCACATGGCTTTCAAATCACTCCACAGATGGATGGGGACTCAACTTCCCTGGGCAGCCTGTTCCAGGGCTTTACAACTTTTGGTGAAAGTTTTTTTCCTAATATCCAATCTAAGCTTGGCACAACTTCATGCAACTTGATTACATGGAAAGAGGATTTGACTTTCAGACTCGGCATACAGATGCACACAGAGAAACCACTAGATAGGCATCTGAGTGGAACGCAATCACACGCGGTTTTATCCTACGGCTAATGCAGTCATTTGATGAAGCAAACCTTGCTGAGGAGGAGAGAGCACATGCTTACACAGCTCACGGTGCATAACAGCTCATGTTGCAACTAACGAGGCAACAACTTGTTCAGAGCTATTCCCTGAATGTTAACCTTCCTCCAGCTGCTAAGATGCCATGTAATATTACCACAAACACAGGTAGCATTTCTTGGGAATAGATGATCTCTGAGGTCCCTTCCAGCCTAAGCCATTCTTTGATTCTATCAGAAGTTCTTAAGCTCTGCAAGGAAATCCAGCAAACTTCATACTCAAAGGCTGTAAGATCATGCAGAAGCAAAAGACATGTTCTGAAGCACATTCTAGTATATCTACCTATCTGACATTCCCCTGTGCTGTAATTAACTGCTGAACTCTGCAGTCTATAGCCTGAGGCCTTTTGGAAGTGGAGTTATGAGACAGACAGTGCCAAGGTGGCACACCATCAATATCATATTCTGTTAAATAAAGCTGAGAGGAGAACAGAGCTGCTGTAGTACAAGGCCAAACACCATCTTGTTATATTCATTACATGGCAGAAAGAACTCCTTGCCACAAACAGATCCCATGAAGCTACATCTAAGAACCTGAGGACCGTTTCACAGCACAAAACGGCAAAAGGTAAAGAAAATAAGAACAAATTATTTTTTAAGTATACATCACCAATGCAAGTTAGAAAAAAGAAGCTATTACTTCATCACAGCCCAGCAAAGAGAAGAAAGAAATAGTTTAGGAGACAAATGAGAAAGTCCAAATGTATATGAAAGATAACATGCAGCAGGTGGGTGAAAATCATACATGCATTTTGTAGCAAAAGCAGTAAGAGCCTATGAAGCATGCTGTGTGAAGGAGGACAGTAGTAATATCCTATAGCAAATCTTCCTACAGCAGCCTTACATTGTCCTTGGTGAATATACCAAGCAATTGGTTTGGCATCCACTGCAGCACCCTTTTCTGCCCTCCTTGCTAACTGCAAAGCCTGGAATCCTGCTGTACATTTAATTTTTTTCTAGTGCCTTTTCACACTTCATATGACATTTCATAACCAACTTCTGGCATTCTTTCTATAACTCTGAGAAGGAGGCCATAACACATTCAGCTTGGATTTAGCTGCTTCACTTGGGTGCTATGTGCCGAGCCTAAAGCTTGTAAAAGCAGAGAGAAAATTATCACAATGCAGAACACAATTTATCCTTCTAACACACATCCTTCTTGGTATATCATTTCTCTGCTTCCAGCATGAATAACTGAGAAGGCGATCCAAGGTCTACTGCTAGCAGCTCTATGTACCTAACGACTCACACAGTACATGAGTGCACGATCCCATTTATATTAATCCAGAAATCACTTCACATGATTCATATAATTATTTACACTGCTCATGAGTAGCTAGAAGATATTTAATCCAGGAAAAAAAAAAAATTTTTAAAAGTGTTTCAAGATAAAAACCAGGCTGAAAGTTTTTTCCCAAAAGGCTGGGAAAGTTTGAATTTTACTAGACTGATACATTTTACCATCTGAGCATGGCTTCTATAAACAGAACAAAAAAGAACCCAAACAAGGAAACCTACACAAACAGGAGTTTACCATCTCATGGAACTGCATCCTTCCAAAGATACAAATCCAGGATTCCCAACTCAACTTGACTGAATCTGCTGCCAAACTCACAGAAGGCTCACGTCAGAGAAATCAAAACAGACAGACTTGACAGTCTCTTACGATGAGTTGTGAAGTTAAAAAAGAGCTTTGTAAGCCCAGAGAAGTTCAGCATCTAAACACCAGCTAAACTCCACCACATAAACCAAATTAGAAATTATAGGGAAAAAAACCACCTCTATATATTAACGTGAGACATTTGCCTATCTTACCTAAACAGAGGTTACTAATGCTGTATAAAAACAAGAGAGTTAGAGGTCCTTGGTCTAAGACAGATCAAAAAATCTGAAAGAAAATAGTGTTCTCGTGATCTTGTGACATGTGCATTATAAATACCATGGACTAGCAGGAAGGATAAAAAGCATGCACCCCTGGCTGTTTGGGCCGAGTTTGAGACTAACCATTCCCATTCACCACAACAATGAAATTTCCCAAGAGCATCGGAAAAATACAGCTAAACTACACAAACTGATAATAAAAGCAAATAGGCTCAGTCCAAATAAAAGCAACTTTCCAAAATTTGGATTACTATATTCCCACCCTAGAACAACAGAAAAATACTCCAGAACCCTGTCCCAGGTGGAGATAAGAAAATGGTGGGGGCTGAGACTCCCCTTCATTCCCCCCTGTGTCTTCAAGTGTCTCAAAATCACCCTTAAGTTCCTGTCCAACTCAATCTGGTATTTCACCAAAAGTCTGGAAAATAAAGTAATGTAGCCATTACAGTTGAAGAGAGTTTTAAGCATGAGGGTTTCATTTGCAAAAGGCCAGAATATCTTCCATCTCAGAAGCCCTTCTGTTATTAAATTTACATCTGAATCCCAGCCTCTACCAATTAGCTTTCATGATTAAAAAAAAAGAAAAAAATACTGCATTCTGTCTGGTACTTTTTCATGGGCATCAGTAACATGAAGGGCTCAAGAACACATAAAAGTATTAGAAACCATCTAAAACTCTCATCTTTTTGCTCATTTTCTGTGAGCTAAGGAGTTGACCATTGTACTTGCTCAGTGTAACCTGATAGCTAGAAAACACCCAACTCCATCTTTATTAAATTTACAATCTGGCTAAGAGTACGCTTCCTTCAAGCACTGCTGAGGGGTGGAACTAATATCCTGCTGCACTGGATGCAAGGAAGGAGAATGCCTGCCAGGCCCTGTTTAGCACTCCTCTACACCATCACAGCAGCAGAAATGCTGCACTGCACAGAATGTACAAGGATTTCCTCTGCTTCAGAAGCTGGCACCAGAGGCTGGGCCTCATCTCGCTAATGACAGCTCCACTGAGCAGCTCCAGCCAAAATTCTCAATTCAAAATTCGGACTGTTGAGACTTAGGGTAAGTCACATACAATATCTATAGGCTACATATTTCTATTCCTCCTCACCCTGTGATAACAAGGGCACCACTGATCAAAAGGTTATAAATAAATAAATATATAGATAAATAAAAATCATACTAAGTCCCAGACAAGATATCCAACTTTCCTTGACAATGATCTTCTGAATGCACAGTGTTCAAACGTGTTCTCAATCAGAAGCTGATGTCTAATTGAACTCTTTGTAGTGCCATGGAAAACTTCTCCTTAAAGAAATTGATAGACAATGAGGATCTGACCAAGACTGAAATTTAGCCACCAATTTAATCAGTTCTAAATTTGGCCTTGTTCTAGTCTGACCATAAAAGGTAAGTAAGGCATAATAATTGCTTAATAAATAACCAGGGTTGTACCCAATTTTTCATGTACTGGTCTACACAGCACATAAAAGCATTAGAGCCACAAAAGCTTACACACAAGCTAACAAGGTTTTGTTTATAGCATTAGTTACTAATGAACTTCAGAAGGAACTAAAAAAAAAGTAGGAGAACCTGCAGTTTAGAATTAGGTGTATAAGATACTCCAGAAAATCTGGACCCTGTAACATAAAGTCTAGTGAAAGAAAACATCCTGCATCATCAGCTCACATAAAGCCCACATCACAAGGAAAACTGGGACAGTATTTGTCATCATTTATTTTACAGAATTGATTTACTATACGTACACCATACAAACAGCTTATTTAAACTGTTACAACTTTGTTTTTGTTTCAGTTTTGAAGTTCAGATTTTTGTCCCTGCTGGTTCTTTAAATGATCACATGCTCTTTATTAGAGATAATCTTGTTAGCTAATAGAATTGTAATTTGAAAACTTGATAGCAAAAACATCATTTCCTGTAATCCAAGACATGGTTTAACCATTAACACACAAGTAGAAATACCTAAATCATTTGGACATTGTTTTGTGAAAGGAATATATTTGCACTTGGCTCCTCAACTGAGCCCTAGTAACCTTTTTGGCAAATAAGTAATGATCAATTTGTCAAATTGGTTGTTCACAAAATGCCATGACACTAAATATTTTATTGCACTGCCAGTGGGCACAGACACTTTCGGTGTTAAATCAAATGGTACAGCACACCTAAAAAGCATATTTTCCCAACAAAATTAGACTCCAAACACGTGCCATTACATTATATGCCATTCACTATCTCACAGACAAAGCCTGCATCCAGTTCCACCTCGTATTGTTTTCTTCTAGCGCTTACCATACAGAGAATTTGTTTATGTTTCCCAGAAACAGCCACTGAAGTAAATACACAATTCCCATGTCACAGAAGTACTTTGATCCCTCACAGGATTTGAATTACTCTTTTGCTAACTGGAGTCCTGCACTCTTAAGTATCTTCTTGAGGACTGAGGTGCTGAAAGCAGCAGCACAACTGGTGCTATCCCTGACTAGCCATGGGTGCCCTTCTGAAGGAAATTTTAGGAACAGTTACAGGCAAATTCAGTAACCCATCATAAATACTACTGTATTGTGAACTAGCAGCCTATAAATCCCTTCTCAGTGGCATATCCCTATGGGAAAGGGCATGCAAGCTTCCATATGGTGGTGATATATCATGTGATTTTTTTTTTTTTAAAAGGCATACTATAACTCGGACTTATTTACTGTTCTCTCTCTTCGTATATGTAAACAAAGAAAAGCTTAAAAGGTTACATTCCTTCCTATGTTATTTAAACCAAACTGAAAGTTTAGCCACATAAACATCTGTCATGTGTCCTCAATTCTTGGTACTTTCTCTTTCTTCTTCAGAAAATTAAATACCCAGATGTGTCTGACTAAATAAAATGGGTGCTGAGTCATCTCATTTTTCTGCCAAAGCAACAAAAATGATGATAGCTAAGAGTAAGGGGAGAATCTTACAAAAACAGAACAACTACAAAAAAAGTTAAACGTGCTGAACACTGACCATATCCTAAATAGGCTTCCTCTATCTGCCACAACACATAATAAAGCACAAAGTAAACCAAGACACTACTTAGTTTTTGTCTAATTTATAAAAGCTTTAATTCATAGAAGAACTCAAAAGACATTAACCAATTTGTAGAAATCCTATCTAGGAAGACACATATAAAAAGCTGTGTGAACACGTGTTAAGGAACAAAATCAAATTATTCAAATATCCTGTTTACTTTTTTTCCCAGCTCTCCAATACAAGCACAAAGATTCAAAAGAAAAATGGCTGATTCCACTAGCAAGTAAATCAAATAATGGGACGTATTCAATCCTCCCTTCTTGACAATTCCTTTCTTCAATGTAAATCATTCGCTCTTTAACTTATCCCTCAATATGCCATGGTGAGGAAAAACTAGCAGTCTAATAGAACAACAGGAGACACAAGAATCATAGGAAAATTCAGGTTGGTAGGTACCTCGGGATGGCTCTAATCCAACCTCCTGTTCAAAGCACGGTCATCTCTGAGATCCAATCAGGTTGATCCAGCCAAGTCCTGAAAAATCCCAAGACTACACAGCCTCTCTGCGCAGCTTATTCTTGCTGCCTAGATACTCTCTAGATGATAAAAAAATGTTCCTTATACACAGTCTCAACCTATTATTTCAGTTTATGCCTGTTTTTTACCACTGTGAAAAGTCTGGCTCCATCTCCTTAACCTCCTCATAACCACTAGGAGGTTACCCCAAACCTCTCTCTTTTCCATGCTGAAGAAGGTAGTTTCCCCAGTCTCTCCTCACAATCTAAGTGCTTCCACCACCTAGTCATCTCAGTGGGCCTCTGTGGGGCTCCCACTAATGCCTTGCTCATTCTACTCAAAACTAGATACGGTATTCTAGATGTGGTCTAACGAGTAGCCAACACAGCTTCAACTCCCCTTGTCTGCTACCAGGTCACTATACCCATTCTGCAGTCAGATCTGCAGGGGGAGTCGAGCCTACCTTCCTTTGCCAAAAGACAGAGGCTCCCTCACTTACTCCAGCTGAGACCTCAGTCTCCTGAGAACAACCTGCCCCTTGTTCTCTGCAGTTTGGCGATTGCAACTCTCTTCTCTGAAGGGTATCTGTGAAAATTCCATCAAAATCTATCGTCCCTGATGCTGCACAGTTTGCTTATACACTCGTGCTTGCAGCTTCTTACTCAGCAACACAACTTCTCACACAGCTTCTCACACAGCATACACCTCCTATCCCTGCTCTGCTCCAGCCCCAGGATGAGACACCAAACATCCCTGCTGCCCCAGACCTGGAAAGATGCTTGGAAGCCTGATCCACGTTGCTATCCCTGTCACCGGTGCTAAGAGCCCGTTCTCTGGTCAGTATGAAGAGACTTTGCTCTGGTGCAGCTCAGGCACAACACCGCGCTAGGCGAGCCACTGCTTCCGAAAGCTACACTCAGGGACCCGCGGGGCAGCCGCAGAACCAACCCTCCCGTCACCCCCGGCGAACTAACGGACAAACTCGGAACTGCTGAGTGAGCACCAACGGCGGGCGGAACACGCGCAGAGCCCCGGACCTCCGCACTCCCAGCAGCCCGCAACTTACAGGTCCCGGCCCAACCCGGGGAGCGGGCGGGCAGCCAACCAACCTGCAACTCGGCACCGGCCGCCTCGGAACCCTTCCTGCCAGCGCACGAAGCCGCCCAGCCCGGACCCGAGCAACGGTTAACTCACCCGGCGGGCACCACAGCTGCCACCCATCTGCGCAGGCACCCACCCCAACGTCCACCACCAGCAACGGCCACGCTCGTGCTCACCGCCGCACGCGGCTGTGCTGCGCCCACCCCAACAGTCGCCACCGGCAACGGCCACGCTCGTGCTCACCACCGCCACTGCACGCGCCGGTGCTGCGCCCACCCCCACTCGTCGCGTGCTGTCCTATCGCAAGAGTCGGAACTGCCCACGCCGAGCACGAGGGCGAGCAACCGCCCGCCGCCACCGCCCGCCCGCAGCCGCCAGTATCAGGACAGACTGGGGGATGGAGGAGTTGAGAGCAGCCCTGGAGGAAAGGACTTGGGGGTGTTGGTGGAGGAAGAGCTGGACGCGAGCCGAAACCGTGCGCTCGCAGCCCTGAAAACCAATTGTATCCTGGGCTGCATCCAAAGCAGCGTGGGCAGCAGGTCTAGGGAGACCCTAGTGTGTGTGGTGCCCCTCTACTCTGCTCTGGTGAGACCCTACTTGGAGTACAGTGTCCGGCTTGAGAGCCCTCAGCACAAGAAAGAAATGGACCTCTTGGAGCAGGTCCACAGGTGGCCACAAAAATGATCAGAGGGCTGGAACACCTCCTACGGAAAAAGGCTGAGAGAGGTGGGGTTGTTCAGCCCGGGGAAGAAAAGCTCTGGGGAGACCTTATTGCAGCCTTTCAGTACTTAAAGGGGCCTTACAGGATAGATGAAGACAATCTTTTTTAGCGGGGCTTGTGTCACGTGAAAGGGTTTTAAAGTAATTTGGCAGAAAAGAAACCCCTTTGCATACAATCTTGTCCTCAAATATCAGAGCTGGGGGTGGCTAAGCTTAGATTCTGAGTGATGACCAATTTGGCACTATTAGTCTGGGGGCATTCAATATCTCTAAATCGTCACGGCTCTGGATTCACTAACAGCATTGCAGTCCGCTTCCTCGCGCTCCACTGTTCCCTGCAGCCAGGAAGGAGCTGGCAGTGCCCAATGAGAGACTCTCGTGACTGGCGATGTGAATAGTGCAGTTGATTGAAAGCAAGTACAGGTTCTTAGAGATTGCCAGTGATAAATGCACTGTATGCACAGCCTGTGGAAATGTACAAAATGCATCAAGTTAAAAGAAGCAGCTCTAGAGAGATTTCTAAGTTCTCCCAGAAGTACTCAGAGAGGCCAGATCTTACCCAAAGGTGTCCTGTGGGGGGGGAAGAGAGGCTCAGCCTGTCGACTGATCCCAGAAATCAAAGATAATCAATGATGGTATCTTCCCTGACTTTTCCATGATGATGTCTTCCCTAACATCCCCCCTTCCTTATATTATTTTTCATCTTCAGGGTGGAGCTTGATGAACTCTAGTCAAGCATACCTTTATTATGATTGGTGTAAAATTCTCTCACTTCACTTTTAAAGGTGTAGATAAAGAAAATTCAGGGCGCAAGCTTAGTGAGGGGTGGTGGCAGTTTGGAGGAGAGTAGCCTTTGGGGTGGAGGTGTGTTTTGGTGTTATAATGACATTATAATGAGCACAGTTCCCACAAACAACAGTACTTGGTCAAAGAATGACTGACCATTGGCCCAGAGTGGCAAACAGCAGCTTATCAGTTCCATAGTACCACAAAGTTCCCATCTCTGCAGTGATTCACAGAGCCTAACCATGGAGTCTTCATCCCACCCCGGTGCTGTTCACTAGTGATACCATTCAGAGAACAGCTGTGGAATGGATTCCTTGCACACCAGTTGCCCTCTTCCCTGGGAGCCACTTCAATGTTAGACCTTCCTTAATGTGTGAACAATGCTGTACCTTCAATGTGATTTGAATTTCTAAGTCACCTCCAGTCATTATTCCAGAGCCTGTTGTGACAGGACAAGGGGTAATGGGTTTAAATTAAAAGAGGGAAGATTTAGACTAGACATAAGGAAGAAATTTTTTACACTGAGGGTGCTGAAACACTGGCACAGGTTGCCCAGAGAGGTGATAGCAGCCCCATCCCTGGAAACCTTCAAGGTCCAGTTGGTTCCAAGCACCACTGCAGGGTGCTTGGAAGGAGATGATCTTTGTGGTTCTTCTCCATCCAAAACACTCTATGAGCATGCAGGTCACACAGGGCAGAGGTGGGGATTGGGACCAGGCTGAGCCCTCACTGACAGGGCCTGGACCCCACAGCAGCCAGAGGAGCAGGGCCAGGCCCCGGGAGTCAGAAACACACATCAAAAGCACAACCACCATCCAGGTATGCAGAGGTGAGGCCACCCGAGCCAAAGAGTCAGGATGCAGCTCAGGATCAGAGGGGTGCAAGGTCGTGCGTAGACACTGCTGTGGCACAGCTGCAGTGCAGCACAGGGAGGGATCAAGCACACACAGCACAGCTGCAAAGGATCAAGGACCCACACCTGAGCCATCTTCCAGATCTGTATTATCAACTGATCTTATAAGAGAGCTGGCCCTCAGCACAGAGAGCTTACGTCTGGCAGAGAAAGGAGAACTTCATCATATCAGGACACTTTCCACCTCCTCTATCATCTTGCTTTATTTTCCACAGGAGAGCCTGACATGTAGGCAAGAAGAGTCAGAATTGTAAAACCGAATCTTCTATTAGATCATACCTGGGGATACAATCAGAGAGACTATGTGACTTTGCTGAACACACACATACGGAAGTCTAGCCTAACATCTTAACTTGCAGCATTTACTAGGCAGAAACTCTGCTTTAGCATAAATACCACCCATCCTTCTATGGGAAAGGAATTGCCTGCTGACAACATTGAGTCTTGCATATACAGATGAGGCATTTTGCCATTACTGACTTAAAAGATTTATCTCTTTTTTTCCAGACCACTTTTAAGACTTTAGCCAATGAGTTTTTCTCTCATGGAAGGTGGTTTGAGGTGAGACAGGACTTTAAGTTAGTGGTCTTGGACTATGAGATCAGGCAAGGAATGTTATTTTTGAAGAGACTATGGAAGACATTTTTGAACACAAGAAAGAATGGAAAGTCTAAGGACCATGACTCTCAAGCTCTGGCACTTCATGAAGGACAGGGAGGATGACAAATACCTCTTCCTTTCCTCTGGCAGAGGTTACCAGCCCCTGCAGAACAGGTGCTACATCTACTCCTCAGCTGAGGGCACTCGGGCTGTCACATTAATGCAGTTGCCATCAGCTCCAGATGACAGTATTGCATGAAAATACTGCAGAAGAGAACTCTGATTCATGACCCTGTTGGAGTTAGCTGCAGTGGCTAAAGAGATGGCCTCCCCCACAACTCCTCAGCCAACACGGCTCCATCTCACAGGCATCATGAATCAGAGTCTGGGGGCGGAGGGGAACAGATTAGGAAAAAGAAGTAAGACAGGAAATAAAGAAGAAAGAGAAAAAAAGAAGTGAGGGTAGGAAAGGAAAGAGCATTAGTAGACAAAAAGATGCCAAGAGGGAAATAAAAAAAAGGGATAGGAATTTGTTAATTTCTCAAACCCCTAAATTTAGAGGCAGTAGAGAGACAAGGCATGTCACATTAATACCTCAGAATTATTGATTACCTTCAGGGTTGATTTCAGAAAGAGACAGTAACAAGCTGTGTGAATCAATTACAATGATGGAATTGTATAAAAAATGGTCAGCAAACTAAGTGAAAAAGCTTCCATCTGGGATGTGGATATCCCACACTCCACGATGAAGTGGGATTAGACCCTAAAGAGTTAATAACATCAGTATGGAAAAGGTTATTACCTGTCTGGATAGGCAATTAAGAAGTTTCCCAGTGATGCACAAGAGAAATTAGTACCTCCAAAGCATAAGGCAGCAAGCAATGATTTGTTGGGAAGAAAGGCAAAAGCCCTTCTTGTTTGAGGTAATGAATGATAAATTAACAGGCTGGGGGGAAATCTTTCAGTTGAAATTATTCTAAAGGTGACTAGGGACCAAACACAGAAAAAGAATCTGTCAGCTTCAGGCTCCGTTCAGTGAATGTAACCTGAAGACATAAAGACTTAGTGAGAAATGGAGACCTTGGTTATAAATGCTGTCAGGCATTTGCCAGCTTGTCTGTTGAGTAATACAGAGTAAAGGCAACCATCAGATCTAAGTTCTACTCAGTGAGTATGTTGGGTTTTTTTTTCATCCCCTTCGGTTCATCTGTATCTACAAATTTGCATATGTGCCATCTGTTCAGGATTCGTAAATAAATACTTACCCAATTTTAGCTTTTGTTTGGAGTTACTCCAAGGAGGGCTGAGCCCTGAGGCTTTCATTTCCTTGGGTATGGCCATCCTGAAAAGCTGCACTTTACATACCTGGGAGGTGGCCACCAAGCCCTGCATGCTCTCATACATGCACGTGGTTCTGTGTCTCTTCAGGCAACAGACTGCTTGAGAGTTGGCAAAAGGACCTTGTAAGGAAAAATGTGTCTTTGGGTGACCACTGGTGGCTAGAAGAGCTCTTAGGCATGCAGCAAGACAATCACTCTATTTCAAGGGTCTCATGGGCCATGAAACAGTGATAAAAATTGAAACAATGTGGTGGAAAGACTCATGACATGTGCTGCTGCAGAATGTAAAAACTTCCCCTGTCCTTGACAGTGCCAGAAGTTGGCCTCAAGCTGAAGTAGTCCGAAGAAATAGAACTAGCCTTTCTACATTACAGCAGATGAAATTAGAGGCCAAAAATGAGAAAACCGGAGACAGCTAAGAATGCAGATAATAAGCCAAACAGGCATCACAGGAAGCAGAGCACAGAAGGTGAATGGGACTGACAACCACAGTCAGTTGGCTGAGATGAAAGGACATAACCAGCAGAGCAGCAGCAGCTTTCCAAATCACACAGCCTGTAATTCACCCTGCAAAGATGGATCCGTCTGACAGTTTGTGCAGCATCCACAAAGTAGAGGAAGATTGTTAGGTATCTGGTTTATTTTTCTAGCTGAAAGGGAAAAACTTTGTCCATTTTCAACAGTGTAGACCAGGCATTGTATCAAATTACACTCCAGTCAAAAATATTTTACTAAGAAAATTTTTAATTATTCTATCAATGAACAGCCAGCAATGCCAGAGCTTCAAAGAGTAGAACAATACAAGTCTTACACAGAAATATTTGCTGTGTGGTGTACCTGTGCCAAGAAGAGGATTGAGATCTTATGTGGTAGGAGATGAGGCAGTTACTGTTTTCATTAAGTTATTTTGGGTCAGGGTATCCCAGATCCTCAGGAAACAGTTGATTTAAATGTGGGGATGATGACATGTTCAGCACTAACCTTTCAGAAGAAAAATAAGAAACTTCAGCATCAGCAGATAGGCGAGGGAGGAAGCGGTGAAATAATTCCCACTTGCAGTTCCCATCCCTTAAGCTCTCTGTGGAAAATATCGACAGTATTACCATGGAGCACCACACCTCTGAGCACAGCAAGAACATCAAGTCATTGTGTCACGTGTTGTGCTATGCCACATGTTCAGTCAGCAGAGCCTGTCACCTTGAGTGCTTTGAGTGAGGTAGCCCGAGTTCTGCATAGTAAGTACTACAGGGAAGCCAATAAATCCACGAGAGATCTGAGATGGGGAGGAAGAGATGGGATTCTGCCAGAGAAACCATGTTTGCTGGTAGCTCAGTTAAGAGGAGGGATCATTCACCTGAGCACAGCCTGGATCGAAACCGTTTTTTCTGTTGCTGCTCTGTGCTCTGCAGCCTCTAGAAATTAATTGCACTAACATAGTGTCATCCAAGTGGTGTCAGTGTCCTAGCTGGTTTAGTTGGACCTAGATAAATTCTTTGAAGTATATTCCCATTTTCCTAGCAGTGGTGGTATGCTCTTGCAACAGCCACGTTGGGGCTACTGAGAAAGTGCAGGCCTGCTTGCCTCATGTTGCAGGCGAGCAACTCAGTTGCTTCCAGGTGACCTGTACAGTCACAGTCAGATACTACTCTCTTTAAGCTAACCTGCCAGCCCCACACTTTTATGTCCCCAAGTCTTTTATAAAGTTAATCCACAGGCTGGATAAATCACTTAAAAGCGAGCTGTACTAAGAACTGAATGCTCACCTACCACCTCATGCATACATCTTCAGAGTATGAATGTTGGCAGGAAGTAGCTATTCTCTTTCTTCTGTTAGTTGCTGAATGGTATAATACAGTCTTGTTTCCCTTCCAGAAAGTGTCCTTTGTTCTTACGGTGAATTTATATAGATCAAGTAGTGACACTTTTGTATAGGGGAGTCTGAACATTTGGGTAGTTCAGGGGCACGGCTGGAAAAATACAATTCCTGCTCAGTAAGCATTAGCCTTTTTCTACTACTTTCCTTCCTAAAATTTATGGTCACTTGGATCCACCTTTCATCTGCTCAAGAAGAAAAAAAAAAAAAAGAAAAACAAAAATAAGGAAAGAGGCTTTTGTTATGTTATTTGCTTAAACAAAACCAGGCTTTCACATTCAAAGAGATTCATACCCTACTACCAAGATAATAGGTGAGATGTGTGTCCAAAAGTACCCCTACTGTGTCCTTAGCATTCATGGGTGGTCAAAGCTGTAGCTGAGCTACCTCACCATGGTGCAGCAAGAATTCAGAGATTTATTTTATGCAATTGGCATTCTATTTATACTTTTCAGTCCACCATTTCTCAGAGCACATTAGAGAGTATTTAATCACAATATACTGTACCTACAGCACAGTTCCACCATGGTCATTTAGCACATGAAAGGTGAAGAAGGGGAAGGAGATAGGAGAAAAAGGAAAAGAGGTGGTTTGGTTTTGTAGAATTTAATTCTCACTTCATTGAAAAATAGTTAAGTATTCTGATCATTCTCTTCCTTACTCCAGCTCCTGTCAAAAATCTTGTCATTGCACCTCTTCACCTCAGCATCTCATTTTATCTTGACCTTCTGAAAGATAACCCTTGCTTCCTAATACCCAAGTTGTTTACCCATGACAAATTCTCCACTAATCTTACCGTCTTTTAACTGCCTAAATACTTCATAAAGGCCCTTTCTTAACTTTAAACTGCTGCAGCATCAACTATTTTCTTCGCCCACAGGCTGTATTGCTGTACCTTCTGAATGTTCAGCAGCTCTACCCTTGGCTATCAAATGTAAATACTTCTTTTGTACCTTCCATGTTGTGCACAACTCTGCATATTGGACTTCTATAGCATCCTGATCGTTTCCCACTCTTTTCTAGTAATGCCAGCCCCTCCAGTTCTCAGTTTTTCTCCCCTTCTTCTCTTCTCGTTAGCCCTGTGGCTAGGCCTGTCTAGCTAGCAACCACATGGCCCCAATACAAAAAGACCTGGTCTCTATTCATGCAACCCTTAACTCTTTCTGGAGAACACCAAGTGAGAGGATTAAAAAAGTATCCATGGTAGTTTCCTGTGAAATTTGTCTTTCTATTTTGGTCTGTAATGTAAGCTGCAGCTCTCCAGAACAGGTAGAGCTTTCCTATCTTGTAGCACGCCAAGTACATTGTCAGTACTTGACAAATAATTCACAGCCTGCACAGAATATTCTTCCTACCTGACAGCTGATGACTGAAAACTGCATAACCCCAGGAATTCAGCCCAGCAGCTAACCAGCAAAGTCTGGAAAAAGCATTTTGCAGAAAGCTCGTCTCTTTCTCAGCTGTTTTTGGAACCAGAAACAAAGACCAAAACAAAACTAAACAAACAAAAAATAAAGTAACTGCAACTAGCCTAAAATCATCAATCCTTCCACTCCTTATCCTGGCAAGTAAAAAGTATGGTAGCTTGGCCTCCCTTCCAACCCATGGGTGTGGGCTCAAGAGTGAAGGATTAGGTAGGCTGCAAACCTGTAGTGGTGGTTTATTTAGTGCATTTCCATCAGAGCACTTATGCTTTTCTCCTTTTTTTCTCTAGGAGTATTTCTCATTTCATAGTACCAAACATAATGGCAAATGAATGGCTGATCTGGCACATAAAAACATATAAGCCCAAACAAGGAGAATCATAAAAACCCAAGGATGACTCACACACAAGAGATTAGCAATCATCACAGAACAAAGACCATTATTGCTAATCAGTTGGTGCAAGCACACTTTTACATGTGCAGAAGCTCTTTCATATATTACTCATGAGGAACAGTTCTGTCCTTGCAGCACAAAAGAATGGTGTGCTGTGTTCTTTGTTTTCTGGCCTCTTAACAATATTAAAAGTAACACTTATTCTCAAATTTCAAGATTAAAAATTTCTCTTCTGTGACCATAGACAAGGGCTTATGCAAGAGAGAAGTGCTTCTGCCCATGCTCTAAACTGCTAGCAGTTTTTCAAAAGTCTCACTGTGTCCTACCCAGAGAGGAGCACATTCATGGTTCATGCAGTGTGAATGAAAAGCCAAGACTTTTCAACACACTGACACATCATATTCCCCTGAACCAGGTTAGCATTCAGAGCACTAACCCTGCAAAGCTCCCTTTACCCTTCCTCTGGATTTGATGAATGAGAAAGAGTGGATGATGCCAGTGCAGAGGGATTTGCAGGCCCAGGTAGCTGCAGAGGAAGGGGGCTGGCACAGCCGTGGAAGGGCAGGGAGGGTCAGGCACACAAAAAGTGATGTTCATCTATGGGCTGCTTGGTGTCTTTGAACTCAGTACTGTGTGGAAGAAGGGCAGGCTGCTTTTTTTCAATCAATAGCTAGTGGTAGTATCCAATCACTGTAACACATTTACATTCACAGACATGTAATGACAAAAATATTCTGTGAAGCCAAAAGTACACAGAAAACTGACTTTAAACTGTTTGTGTATTTCCTCCCCAGAAGATTGTAAATCTTGGGGTCTATTCACCCTGCCTGCTATTTGGCCACACCATGGGCAGCTCCAACACATGCAATTAATGTCAAGAAGATGACTAGCACAAATGCTGCTGCCTTCTTGCTTTCTTTTCTGTTTGACTTGCTTGTTACTTATAGCGTGCATCAACAAATTTAAGAACCTTCTCACTTAGTCTATTCCCCATCACAGTCATCCTCCCCATTATTGTAATTATATTACCCCGGGGAGGGGGGGGAGGTGGTGATAAAAAACACCCAAGAAATTGTTTTTCTGGATAGAAAAAGTTATCTCAATTTAGCAGCATCGTGGTTTTGTTATTTCACAACAGTCAATAAAAAGATAACTTTATGGACTTAAAGAAAAATCACCAGCTGGAAGCATCCCAAGTAAATCTAAGTTGAGACCACTCACAAGCCATTATCATTTACAGAGAAAAGGCCAGTAAAAGCATTAAATCCATCTTTTCATCTTGTTTATCCCAAAGAGAAAATTCAATATATAGCTAACTCCTGTTCATTTCATTTTCTAATAAACAAGGAACTGCTGCACTGACTGTAAGCTGGGAGGAAGAAGCATACAGTATTTCAAATGCAGTGATGCTTGAAAAGTTTTGTTTGGTGAAGATTGTTCCATACAACTGTATGTGGCTGAATTTTCCAAAAGCTAACAAACAGCCAGTGAAATGAGTTTGTATTCAGATACACTTGGCTCAGCAGGCTGTGGCTTAGCCCCATAGGTAAGCTCGGATTTGACATGGGTTAAAATAAAATACTCCTTGGCGACCAGTCATAGTAACTGAAATCTTACTCTTGGAGGACTGGTTAAGAGGGTCCAGATCCAATTCTTCCACAGTCACTGCAGCTGGAACAGAGCTGGTCTGTCAGTGCCCAGCTCCATCAATCCTATGTGTCTGATCTGTCTGAGTTTCACTACGAAAACAGAGTAAGGGAGCCCCGAGACACACAGACATAACATAAATAAAAAAATACATTCACATTTCCAACTGTCCACACATTCTCAAGAAAGTTGCACCTATGTTATATTACTCAGCATGTGGTTTCAATTGTAACAACAATGCACATTTGTTCAACTGCGTGCTGGCTGTGAACTACACCACTGGCCGTGTTTAAATTCAGCATGGCCTGTGACTTCCTTTCAGGGTCAAGTATCTGGCATGTGCCTGCTACGTTCTGGTCGGTATAATCTTATAGATTACCCAAGCAGCAGCCCCAGACCCTTTGATGTCATGAAGGCATATTTATATACAGTATGCATACACTGTGTATTTTTCATAAGGTAGAAGGTCCAAGATAGATGGTAAAAAAAAAAAAAAAAAGAAAGTATCTATCTAGGTTTTTCCATTCCCTTTACATCAGACTTCCTAAAATAAATACATAATTATTTTACACTACTCTCCTAAAACTGAATTTAAGTATTTTTCACTCATTTTTACAAACAACTGCTCATGAAAGTTGCCTTGCCCTGCAGAATTTTTTGCAGTGACTATCACTGCAGAATTTTTTCAGAAATACTTGCTATCATCAAGTTTCCTGATAAAGCATTAACATCAGTGGCCTCCAGGTTTATTTTATCCACACAGATATAGGATATTGCCAACATTTTCACTAATAGCTGCTGGAACTTTATAGGAGGGAGACAGAGAATACAAGTCAACAAACCTCACTGAAAAGGCATATCCAATGTACATCAGAGTAGAACTTAGCAAGAAACAAGGACTACATCACCAGCCTGCTAGGAAAAGAATTTAACCCGTGTTTTCCAGGTGTGCTCCACTCCTGGTGTATGCCATCACAGACCTTTCCTAACTTAATGCTGTCTAATGAACTTTCTCCAGACACTTCATTATAAACATCCATTTAACTTACATATAATTTTTTGCAACTTGTGTTTTGAATGAAATCTTGCTGCTATGCATCTGTCTCCAAAAATCCTTTGACCTCACATTTTGGAACAGGAATCTGAAATTAAACAATGAGATGACCAACATATGTGACAGCATAATTAAAACCAGCACAATAATGCCTGCTCAGAAAAGAACCAAACTGTAGCTCTGCCATCCCTCAACGGTGGTATTTCCTAACATTTAAATGATCAAAGTTGTAACCTTTATAATGTTATAAGCTTTATAATGTAAAAACCATAATTTTACAGGGGACAGGGAAGAGAGGGTTATTTACAGAGTTAAACGGTGTGACTAGTAGTTCAGGGCACTTTTTTTAACCCTTCCAGTTCCAAAAACCAGCTTCTGAACATACTCTTTTCTGATTGATGCATCACAAAGTCAGCATGAAAAAAGTTCCTAACACGTTCAGAACTTCAATGAATGAAGTCATTAAAAGTTTCATAGAATGAAACAAAAAAATCCCACATCTAGTTAAAGATTTTATGCCCATCTCTATTATAAATTATTCCTGTTCTTCCTACCCCACAGCCTTTTGCGCCTCTTTTAGCTGCCACAGTGGAGCTGCACTCTAAAAACTGCACCACTACTTCTCCCGGTGCCAGTTAAAGGGCTACATAGAGATGGTCACAGAAATGATGATCAAGGGGCTCTATTTTTTTTTTATTTAGACTTAGGCCAAACATTTCCAATGAAAGCCCCAGAAAAGAAGGATAGATTTAAAGGTTTGTTCAACTCAAAAGAATGTTTGCTTTGTTAGAGGTTTTTTTTTTTCCTTCTTCAAGAGTCTTGAATGTAAAGCTCAAAGAGAACACAAGGTCTTCTTCTGCTAACATTTCTGTACTCTTGAGATTAAGAGTATAAACTTGAAACACAATGAAATATAAACTGTACCAACACGAGAGATTTTATACAAGCCAAACAACAACACACACTCCAGCATTTTCTTACTGCTGGATTTCTCTTAGTTTTACTCCATTTATCTTTTCTACCTCAACGTGTCTTCTAGTAAGAACCCTGTCTGTCTCTGAAAGCTTACAGATCTCCTGGAGCGTGGAGGGCTAGGAGAGGGTGGGTGGGGAAAAGAACCAAGATGAAAGTTCATTATTAATGCAAACATATCCACTCGTTGGGACTACACATTACAGAGAAACCCTCCCAGCAATGGACAGTTAGTACCTGCATACGGTGGGTGTTACTGTCACCTTCTCAGATAACTGATGATAACAGGGCACTCAAATGGCTCTTGCACTGGGTGAAGTGGCTGGTGGTGGGGTTAATATCCAGCCAGGGTGAAAAATTAATGACTAGTGATTATAGGACTCTTAACTCTTTCTGTTATTCCTATAGCTTTAACAGATGAAAACAGTAGATGTAGATTAACAGGTCTTGGCATGTCCAGCAACACTGTTGTTCAGCCAAGCAGACAGAGCTTTAAATACCCCAGAGCTCTGTCCATAGGGGTTTTTTTTCTTTCTAGGTGGCTCATTACACACCATAGCCAGGCACTGCTGCATCCCAGTTTAAACAGGAGCCGGTGCACACTCAGCAGTTCTAAAAGTCAGGCTTGTTTTTAAGTACAGAAAAAAGGATTGAGGAGATGTAGTTTGGGCCAGTATATTTATCAATCCTGACTTAAATATTCACACAGACAAACAAAAAGGAAACAATAGCAAAAACTTCTTGTGGAGAATTATCATTGTTTTTGAAGTTTGAAGAGAGATTGATGACATAAGCACCTCAGGATGTGCTTCTGCATTGTATGTCTTTCAACTGGCCAAGCCATTTTAAGACACTTCCACCCCAGGTATGCCAAGACGCTCCTGAGACATTGTTGCTTCCTTAGTTGTAGCAATTCAAGTAGGTTTATAACTGGCTGTCAGGTAATATGCTTTTTGTTTTATTCTTTTTCTGTCTTTTAAACCACGTTATTTCAAAGATGAGGTTATCAGGGAGGAATTGTAATAGCTTTGCTCTCCCAGTGGGTAAGTCCACTCACACGATTCCTACCATATTCCCACACACCCACTGTTGCTCTTGCATTTTCAGTAGCAACAGTAACTCCACAAGAAAAAAAAAATAAATATTTGGACAGCAGAACATTTTTAACTTGACTTAAACTGATCTTATATCTTTACAGGACTGAAGTCCAATTGGCAAAATTGGGGGAGCACATACTACCATCGAGACACAGAAATGAGTGAACAGGGTCAGGGATTCAGAAAGCAGCTCAGTGAATTTTTATTGTGAAGTTCCAGCCTCACTGAGGAAGCCCCATTTGTGGGGACATGCCATGACAAAGAATAAAGACAGATGTTCACTAATCTTAGAGGATCAGACTATTTGGGCCATCCAGCCAAGAGAGATTTTATAAGAACTTTGAAGAGCAGCCATGAGGAGTCAGCAAGAGTCACAACCTCTCGAAATGACATAAATTGCATCTTCATGTCATGTAATCATCACAGGCCATCCAACATGCAGAAAGACTTCCGAGAAGCAAAGGAAAGCGATACATGGATCTAATGGCTGACAGGCCTGGTCCAGAGCCTGTAAAACTGGCATATGTTTCCCAACTGTGAGGGAAAAAAAAAAAAAAATAGTCAGCTACATGGGAAAAGTAAATATTGTGATTTGTCTATTTACTTACTGCACTAGCCCATGGATAATGCTTTTCTTGTGCATATAAGCACCACTAACAAAACATATTTTACATCTTCTGTAGCAAAAACTGACAAGAAGCAATAAGGGCACTGTGATGTGGCAAGGAGTGCTTGCTTATGGCATCTCAAACAAAAAGGAAAGGATGAAAGATTATCAGGTGAACCTTGCATCTTTTCCTCATGCATTTCTATTCCTGAAAATTTCAAAGATGGAATTTTCCCCTTATAGCCTCTACAATAAATCAACACTATACTCAGCCATGTCCAACCCAACATAAAGCCAAGACAATCTTAAATAGTACTATACAACACATCAGTCCCTAAACTAGAAGGGCTTATTGTACTTTTTCATCCATACAATGTATCAGCTAAGCATCTCCTCATAGAATTGGTCAATAAAGCTTAAATTGGTTTGTTATTTAACATGCTAAGGAATAGCTCTGCATTTCTTTGTCCAGGCAGTTACAGAGCTTTGTGTGGGTTTGTTTTTTGTCTTTTAACTTCCTGAGTAGTAAATTAGGAGTGATCATTCTAGACAAAAGGAAGTGCATGAAAATTAAATCTGTCTGCTTCTAAAAAAATAAGACTACAATGGATCCATCACAATGTTTCATTTGCTAGATATCATTCATAGTCAACACTGGTACTCTTCTAGTGCAACTGTGGTTCAGAGCAGTGGCTCAAAGCAAAGCAACTGCCTTCCTGCTATGAAATCCCTGGCTGGCTGGCCAGAGGATTTCTTTTCCTTGGTCAGGTGCCAACTGACCAGTTGCAGTTTGCAGCATGGGCTTGCTGTTTGCATGTGTCTCATGGACCTTGAAAAATTACCCTCTCAGTGAAGAGCCAGGCAGATCATAAATTTATTGATTCAAGCCAAATTACATTTTTCAAAATTAGAAATTTACTATGATGTAGCTTGTAAACTGTAGCACTGGTGTAGATTCTAATGATACTGCCTCAGCTCATTTAAAGCCACACCTACATTAACGACTCCTAAATATAGGGTGCACCTCCAGCTTTTCCTCTGAATTTTACATTTAGTCTCTGTTGATAAAAAGACTGGTTTCTGGCTGCACAGTACCTGAGGTGTTTGTTCAATAGCCTCATCTGATGGTGCAGCAACTCTCATTTCTGTTAGTGCCATGTCTTTCTTTTATACATAATAATGACAAATCTCACTTTTAGGGCTTCTACTATTGAATATCAATTATGTTTTAAAATGTCACTGCTAATTTAGAAATGACAGAGCAGGTACACAATCTGCCTGCTTGGTGCCTCCATTTCCCTTTAGTAAGTTAAGAATTGTCTCAAGAGAATTTGCAAAACAGCAATTTCATTTTTACTGTGACCCTCATGGAAAAATCCAACAATAGCCTTCCCTGTCTTTGGCATGTGAGCCTCTAGATCAGATGAAGCATTCCTGATAATTTATTTAAGTGCCTTAGCTACCTCTACTCTGACTGTTGACCATAATTATCCCCATAACCCCCCCACTACGGTGACATCCTGAGGCTTTATATCATAACAATAATCTGAATTTGCCCAGAGATCTAGGGTTAATGGACTTGCTGAGCACACAAAACATGTAGAAGTTACATTTTTCATTAATAATAATTTTGAGCATGATTGATTTTTCCACTTGAAATATGACAAGACAACCATTTCTTCTTATCTTATGGGAAAAAGAGTAACACAATTCCATAGCCTTTTAAGCTTAAAGCCTTATCAGATGACATAGTAATTACAGGGTATTTGAGCACCCTTCCTTTGAAAGGAGATAATGACAATTACACTGAGAGAGGAAATTTTTTTTTTTTTTAATAGAACTTTCACAGATAATAAAACTTCACTTAGGTCCTAATCTGTGATTTCAGAGAGAATGCCCAGTCTGTTTAAATAGTGAAATAAGAATTCATCTTCAATACAAGCTGAACTAATTCCACTACGAGCTGAATCTAGAATGATTAACCTATGATAATCTGTACTTCGGTACTAAATATCGTGCTATTGTAATATGCACAGATTCCTCTCTCCTGTAATTAGGAAGCATGCTTAATTTCATGTTTCATTGCTGACATGGATCCATTTACAGTATTTGATTCTTCACCATATTTATTTTTGTAGAAATGGTAGTTCAAGTACTAGAATTGCTTAAAACGGTGTGTTTTTTCCTTTGTTGAAAATTATAAGGAAATAAAACCAATCCTTTCAGACCTGCTGTTCTCACAATGACCAGAGAGGATATTGGGGATTTCTCAATCCACTTTTTAGAATTCTTCAAGTCACATCCCTGAAGGTTTTCTTATGTTTTGCATATAGTTCGTAAAAGCTTTTTCCCCAGGTAGATATTCAAAGCTTAAATTTGATTTGTTTCAGACTAAAAGTATAAGCCATCAACAAATGACACAATACTAATGTTTGACATGAAACTGCCATTCTAGTACACTATTTTCATGGACATGTGCTCAGTATACTTTGGTTTTTTTAACTACTTAAGATTCATAGTCTATTTCTCTAATCAGGATCAAACAGCTATTCTCTAGATAGAGAGAAGTGATTGTGTGACACTGCTAACTGCTTGTTCTCCAGGTCTCTAAAAAGGTAAAAATAGTTATAAAATACCTATTACCGCTCCACCTCTCAGACAAATATCTAAAAGGCTGCACCACTGATAAGTAATCAGTAAGTAACCAGCAGAAGATTCCTAAGGTTTCTGTCAAATAGACTTGAAGAGATGTAAAACTTATTTATCGCTTTATAGTTTTCTAGGCATGTAGTTGAAGGTTGACATTTGACAGAGTTGCAATTTTGTGTTTATGACATTTTTAAGGACCTGCACAGGAAGCTTTCATCTGGACAATTGAAATTTTTTCTATGCTCACAGATAAAAGAAAATAAGCACATATTCATAACATGTAAGAATGCAGCATCTAGTCCCAACTGATGATGCCTTTTTTTTTTCCCCTCCCCTACCATAGAAAACTTCCTCTAGTCTTTCTGGGCAAAACAGCAGAGTCGATTACTCACTGCTCAAAAAGAATGCGGTAGCACCCAGGCAGTCTTTAGTACGTAACACAATACCAAGAAAGAGACAAGTAGATTGGCCTTTGAAATATATGGAATATATAATACTGACAGAACTGTTAATAGCAAAATCTTTTTCTCCCCTAGCAGCAGTTACAGGTGGTCTTTCAGGAAAAAAAAGAAAAAAAAAAAAAGATTAAGAAAACCTTGGCTACAGCCTGCTTGCTGGCAAATGCAAAACCAAATATCTGGCACCAGGTGTGAAAGGAGGGAGGCACCCTGACCTCACGGTCATTAGAGTTTTGCAAGATTTCCAACTCGAGTAAGATTTCCCGGCTCACACCTCCTTCATCAGCCCTCATCACACTGGGTGAAATTATCTTGGCAGCGGGGATAATTATTCATCAGTTACAATAAGCGTTACAGACGCATCTGAGTCTAACACAGTACGCGGAGCGGGTAGATGACTTTGAGAACTCCCACCGTGTTCTGTTGAAAACTCTTCTCTGGAGAGGCTGGGAGCTGCGCCTGCAGCCAGCAAAAACCAGCAACAAAAACGCTCCTTTATGTTTATCTTGAGCAAGGATGCCCACTGCAGCCATGTGACTTACCATTCAGCTGAATCATCTTCTAGATAGCTCAGTGAGATGGACTCATGCAAAGGCTTCAAAGTCCTCATTTTCTTCAGAAATAATCTAAACCACGGATCTGTAAATATATCCTCATTAGTCCCCACCCAGAAGATACAAAGTTGATCTCCAGCTGCCATGTCAGTAACAATTTATTTGCTTGTCTAGCCAGAGGTTTTTTTTTTCATTCCTCCTTGTATCAAATGTCACTTCAGCCTGCCATCTAGGTCCCTGTCCTTCATACAGATAGCACATTGTCAGGAAATGTTTACTTTGCCATATACCATCACGATCCTGGGATGAAGTATCAAATGACGGGCTTTCATCTGGAGATAATTTATTCATTATATCACTACTTCATATTAAAGAAAACGCACCAGTGTGAAAGTATGAACGGAAAATACATTTTGGCTATTGAATAACCTGGAAATTATTAAAGTTAAAAGCTCTCGAGTCAGACAGAGAAGCATCATATTATTAGAATAATATGTTAATGTTTCAGTCATGCAACCTCTGTGGGTCTTTTGGAACACCTGTGGAAATAAGTTTTGCGCCATTATAATGCTAACAAATAAGTGGGACCTAGTCAGTTTAATTGCTCAAATTATCCGTATGACCAAGTTTTATGAGCTAATAAAGCACATCCTGATAAAAATATAATAAATACCTTGTACAAAATACTACATTGAATCTATTTTCAACAACTCTTTTCATTTTCTTTCTCTCCTCTATTTTCCTGTTTGCATTCAGTACAGCTGCTACTCTGAAGACCCCTAATGCTGCTTGCAGTGGGATGGAAACTACGAGAGCAAATCCTCTACCATACAATGGAGAGTCCATTTTTAAAAATAAAAGACAATGCCGAATAGATTTAACTCTTTCCAAGGAAAACTTGTCAACAGCTCCCATTCCTTCTTTTGGCACAGAGGAAGAGACACCATTACTTGCTATCTCCCTTTCCCTTTGTTAGGCCAGATCTGTGTTGCCAAATGTCATCACACTTCAACTTCACCTACTGGCTCTTCACTCTTAGTGCCTTTGCCAAGCATTTTGTCATTGATAACAGAGTCTGGCAAATTATTTTCCTTACCTAGTAATAATAGCCCTGCTTTTATATTCATAATTGTGTCATAAAAGTGAAAAATGATGATGTATAATGTCTAAAGATGGGCCTGAGTGGCAAAACCTGCACACTAAGTGAAAATTTTCCCAACTTGGGAGGTGTAGAGTTTCTAGCTCTACACATTTTCCCTGTTCTAAATGGTTCCGTGTTCTACTACTTTCTTGTGAAGAAAGAGGTGCAAATATACTAAAGCAGTTTCATTTTTAGTTTTGGATCACAGAAAAAAGTGTAGCCATTAGAAGTAAGAAGGTTAAGAAGTGATAGTTTAAACATTTAGTTCAGGAACACAGAAAATGCTAGAAAACAAATAGGTCATTGTATTAATGAATTCATTATATACTTTTCATTTATTTATAATAAATTTGAAAGCTGATTGCCCAAATCAGTAAGGCATAACTAATTACTAAATGAAGGTGGGTGAATTGGAATCACGTGGTATTCCTGAAGTTGAAGAATTTACTACCAAGTAAATGGCTGAGTAGATCTAAATGATGAAAAGAGGCAAGTCATTCAAAATAAAATGCAAACACCAGCCTAATTTAATCACAGGCTTCAGAAAGAATTTATGATCCTCACAATATATCCCCCCCCCCCAAAAAAATTTAAAAAAATTCCTTCACACTCTTAATACCAAATTTACAGCTATATCAGTATCAAATTTACAGTATCTACTGTTAAATTAGAACAGTAGGGCATTTAGGCAATGTAAGAGTGTCAAATATTTTAATTCAGCTTTATCAACATATAATCACAAAACCTCTTTATCCTTCTGAATCTATGTATTTCAATCATTCTGCATTACCAAAGTAATTCAGAAACTGCCCTCTCCTTCCTGTGATGCTCTAAAATAGCCAAACTCACAAGCTGATTATCCTATAGAATTTTGGTCCAATGCAAAAATTCAGCATCCAAAAAGAAGCTCTCTTAGGAACCTTCTAGTGATGGTTCAGGACATTAAGAGTTCCAACTCTCTGGCCCACTCCCCCAACAGATATTATCCCATTGAGAGCAGGAAGAGCAGAAAGGAACCTACATTAATTCACAGCCAAAATATTAATTGAAATTATGAATTTCATGAATAATGAAATTTGAAACTGTACACAAAGTTTATTGCAGAATAATTTTGCACTGGATCTCACCTGGCTATGAGGTGGAGCAGCTGACTTTTCTTGCTCCATTCAGGTGGGCACCATTTGGCAGAGAAATGCAGGAGACAACTGGAGATGGCCCTTTTTTAAAGGGCTGCAGATAGATCTACTTGAGATCTCATCTGAACACTTCAAAAGAAAAGGAAAAATTGGCAACTTTTTAATGCTAACAGCAATGTAAAGTAAAATAATCATTCAATAAGCATCCCAGGGCACCTTGCCCAGTTTTGCACTAACACTTGTACTATAAAGATAGCAAGAAAAACAAGACAAAAAACCCACAGTGAATCAACACTCTTAGTTATGTAAGATGGATGCTAAAATATGAAAAGCTGTCAAGCCTGAATTACTAGAAAAGCATCTCCTACTTAATAGCATGGTTCAACAGCTGATACATATATATACATACACCTATAACCTGGTTATAGGGAGAAGTATAGGCTATATTTCTAAACTGTGAAGTCTGCAGCTAAGACTAAGGCAGCAATTACAAGAAGGGGGATGTTCCTGTTCATTCAAACAAGATGATGGTATTTTACAGTAATTGTCTTATAAATTTGCTTCCTAAATTCTCTTTTGAAAATCTTCTTTAGAGAATATAGACTCCAGAGAAAGAAGCAACAGCAAATGCCTTCTGTGGTAGAAATTTAAAAATCATTTAATAACTATGATCGGTATCACAATAATTTTAATGAGTCATACTTCATTAATGAAAATTATTTTCTGAGCATTTCCCCAGATCTAAAGGGATGCTGAAGCAGCATCTGTGGCATTTTCTAGCCATCTAGCATTCCTTTGAGAAGACTGAGGCAATATCCACTAACATCCAGTACCTTTGTATTCACCTGCAAATACCAAAACTAGTCTGAAATTGATTGCACAGCACACATAAAAGGGATTCTGCAGCAGCCACAAAAATTAATTTATGGAAGTTTTGCACTTATTACAGGCTTAATTTAGAGATGCCATAATCTCAGCAGAAATCTATATTAGAAAAAAAAAATTATATCAAGGAACCAAAACTTGAAACAATAACTTCCTAAAGAATGAAAAAAATACTTCCTAAACAAACAAATCAGAGAACATTGGAGCTGACCTAACATCAACGGGTAAGTGACCAGAACTTCTGAAGCCAGACAGCTTTCACCTATTATAATATGGTTTTGAAATAACATCCTGTGCAAATCATACTTGTGGTGACAACATTAGATCTCTTGAGCTGTGAATCATTTTCCATTCCCATAATATCATCTTATGCCTCCTGCTTTGTTTACCTGATAGAAATCTCTAAGGAACTATGAATACCAAATCATTTTGATGAATATTAATATTATCATTGTAAATAACTGGAACAAGACATGCATATATATATGGAGTATATATGTGTAGATACAGGTAGATATTAAGATACTACCCTGTGAGTGGGTTGGGTTTTTTTCCTAATGAGAAAGCCAGGCTGTCCACATAGCAGACTCAAGAATAATGTTTATTGAAGAATGCTATGAAATGAAGTGATCCTGCTCAGAAAAAACACCCCCACCCCCACTATATTATCTAATTAACAGTTACACTCTTTCGAGCATCTTCAAGCCATAAGCAAAATCAGCCACTTGACAAGTCATTTAAGTGTAAACATGGTATCTATTTAACAGAAATTCTTTGTGCTGGGCTCCAGTGTGGTGTTATTTTTCCTTCCTTTTATACATATGTTAAAATAATCATGTAAAAGGATTCCCGTACTGTGTCTTCAAATCGTTCAGAGGATGATTCACTCTATTCTTTTTCACTAGGCACAGCTCTGCTTCACTTAAACTGAACATAGCTTTTATATATTTCATGTGGATTCAGACCAATAAAGAGAGACTAAATGAGACTCTGCTAATAATGCCAACAGACTGAAACAAAATACACATTTAGGAAAGTAACCATGGGTGAGAGGAAAGTGCTTGGCAGAAGGAAAGAAGCTTTTGGTGATTTGGTGGTATGTGAAAGAAACTGGGCAGCCTCCCACTGAATTACATCTTTCCATCTGCCCTGTCCCCACTCATCATTGTACCAGGCCCATACAGTCCTCCCTTGGGTAAATCATTTGGAGAGCAGAAGGAAAAATGCAGTAGCTCACTCAGTACTATTCAAGGCTTGGGGAACAGGAAACTGGCTTGCAAAACTGTGACTATCTATAGAGAGGGTGCTTCTATGTATGGAAGGGATCCACCTCGTACATGAACAAATCCTCTCTCCTCAAACAAGGCAGAATTTAAGCAGGACATGTAGCAAGATACCCCTGAGTGTATGATGAAAGTCCAGAAAGTCTTCTGGAGAGAGTTCATCCTTCCACGAGTAGTCTCGCCTAAGGATTGATTACCTATTACTTTTGCATTTGTAAAAGGCTCACAGGCAACACAATTGGCAATGAAAATCATAGAGCTTTGCATTGCTTTGGTGTTGCCATCAGTCATTTTTCTCCTCTGAAGCCGTTTTAAAGCTGTCAGCAGGCCTGTACAGTAACTGAAGCGTACGGAGATGAAGTGGGTGAACAAGGAATAGCTGAGCTTTAACTTGAAATGCAGATGCATCTGTGCTGGGGGCTATTTTAGTTTATCTAATCTACACTAATTCCACATGATACAGACAGAGCAAATCTGTGCCTCATGTAATTCACCGTGCTCCAAGATTACATATGAGACTCTCACGGCAATTGAAAGAGACGCAGTGAGAAGGTTGGTGGAGGTACAGATGATTTGTTCATGAACGGGATGAAAAGCACACCAAACCATCTTTGCCAGCTGCCAGTTCCTAGTTTTTACATCCCTTTTAAACATGTCACCTTCCCGTTCCATGAAGATCATCCAGTTGATTGTAGATACTACCTCATCCTACTATCACTACAGCTGTATCAGGAAGATAATAGTATTTCTTTGGAAAAAACCACAAACCAAACCAAACCAACACAACAACAACAAAAACACAAAACAAACAAAGAAACAAAAACAACCCACACCACTTTGAGGAGAAAAAAAGGGACAAGTAAAACCCCAGGCTAGTAGTGAACTGGACAATGACAGAATTAACTCAAATCTCTGGATGATAAACCTCCCTCCCCTGCACACAGCTACTGTGGCCCATAACCAGCCCAGACCAGGTTTTTGCAATGCAGTAAAAGGAACAGGACAGCATCCGGCCAGTAAAACTCCATCTGACATTTCAGACTGAAGTTCAAACTCAGTGTGTTAAACAATCTTTTCTAGAAAGCTTTCCTTCAGAACCAGTGTTCTCATTAAAAATGTCACATCCAGAAAAACTCAGGGAGAGAAAGATTTCTCTGCTGTGAACAAATTTTTGCCACCCCCTTTCCCCTCCCCAATAGTGAGGCTACAGGCATTGTGAAAGACTGTTAAAAAAAGAGATGTATTTGAATAGTTATTTCCCAGGTCACATCCTGCATAATCAAGGAGAAACTGGTTTATATCAGAAACATCAAATTATTTCCCTTTATTTCTTAGGATGGACAAACTTAAACCAGAAATAGAGAACAGGAAGGAGGAATTTTGCTTCTGCTAGGTATTGTCAGACATCACAGATAGAAATGTCTCAAAATGCTCACCAATTTATTTTTGCAGCTCTCTCAAGTGTCTTCACACCTTTATTTGTGAACCAGATATTTATATAACACTCTGAAATTCATCAGAGACCAGTCTGAAATATTGTCACAAGGCAGCCAAACTGTCTCAAGATGCCTCTCTAGAATTCAAACCTACATGCTGCACAGGAACAACTTCTAGCAGGCTTTACAGTGAGACTGACTAAAGCTGCCAAAGCAAATGGAATTTAACAGCCAGAAGTATGTGAAAAAAATGCCCAGAATTGCACATTTTATCTCTACTGGGGAAACATTTTCTTTTCCTTTCCTTCTTAATTCAGTTTATATTTATTTCCATTGTACTTTGGAAAGTCATTTTGCACCAAATCATTATTATTTCTATCAAGTTTTAGACAGACTTTTTACTCCATTAAATCAATCAGCAAGAGCACCAACTTGAATGAAGGGACTTCAGCAATTCTATCTCTTGGTTCAAGCAGCCAATGTCTTGCCTCTTACAAAACACTCCAGCATCTCTTGGTTTGTAGTTTTCTGTCATTGCTGTGACCACAGATACAGTTTCTCCCTTACAGACTATGCCAGTACCGATGGATTTATGGTATTCTTCACCTGCAAGGACTTGCTTGTACTGATGTTCAAACAGTTTTTCTGTGAGCACTCCCAGGTAGAATACAATTGCCTGAATAATGAGGGAAATCCAACACTATGGGAACAGGAATACCAGTGAAAATGAAGTGTTCTTTTTTAAGACTGAGAAGAAAGCATGCAGAAGTGTTCTTATATTCAGCAGAACCAAATTACTGTACAGGGCAAGTTTGGAGATGGGCATTCATAGCTGGGGTTCCTGTTGTTGCTACTAGTCAACAGTCACATTGAGGAAATGCTTAATGTTATTCCCCCTTCTCTTGTCTTATCACTAAGCCTACACTTGGAAACACCACAAAGAAGAGGACTGTGATTTACGGGCCTTCCTTTATCCTGTCCTGCCATATTACCTTCTCTCAGTTGTAGAAAGCATCCACTATATCTGCCAGTTCAACAAAGACTAAGTCTAGTCTTCTTCTTTACCTCCTCTTCATTGGCATCAATATCAAAACCCTCCTGGATTCACCTATATTTTTTTTTCCCACCATCCTCACAGAAAAAGACCACCATGCACTATTTTCTTACCCACGATACAGTCTTAACATTCTTTCTATCAGTAAATGAGAAGATTCATGGTGAACTCTATTCTTAGTTTCAGCTGGGGACTGCTTCTCGGTGTTCATTATGGACCAAAGCCAACAGAGACCAGCTCTGGAGCCTAGCTAAGAAAATATTTAAAAAAAATAATTAGAACAACAAAAAAATTTACCATACACATACTGTTGTATCCTAAGAGTTCTTGTAGTCATGTCCAAATGACTAATAATTCTGAACAAGACTGTTAAAAGTACCTAAATATTTAATACATTTAATTGTCTTCTGTTAGTGGTGAGGCCTCTTACCTGGACTAGCAAATGCTTTTATGCTTTTTGAACCTGGAGCTCTAAAATGACCCCCTTTTGCTAATAACATTGGCAAGCAAGCTGAGAATTACAGTCCCACTTTATTTTAATGAGGCTGTACTAACTGACTAGAGGACTTCATAAAATCCCTCAGTACTTCAGGCCATCATCTATGCCTGTCACTGGCACTTTGAAACACTGCCCTTGAAGAGCTTCCAGTGCCCGTGACAGAGGAGTCAAACACTGCCTCATTGATGCACAGACCTCGCTCACAACCTCTAATCAGCTCTCAGAGACATAAGCAAAATTTACAGTGGAAACCCCTGCACCAACCAGACTGCCAAAAATTTCTGTTAGCATTACAAAAAGCCCCCAGAATGGCTATCCCTGGCTCCTGAAAATTAACCACAGCTGTTGCTAAAAACTAGTCCAGTTCCACAGGAAACCCACAGAACTGGCAACTTCAAAACGGTAACAAGCTTCCCTAAGCAACTTTTAATCACAGTCCCTCAAGTAGCATAGGGCAAAAGCAGATGCAGCATCCATTCTCCAAGAAAACCTCATCGTAGTTCACTTTGCTGGCCTCCTCCACTGCTTCTCACTTACAGGTCTCTCCAGCACGCAGTGGTCAAAAAGGGAGTCAACAAAACCTTCCAATGTGATTTTTAAGAAAAATACAGTTCAGCATACTTCAGGTACACAGCCCATGAATAGATGTACAGCAGTTTATACACAAATACTCACCATTTTCCCAGAAACTTGAGGCCAAATTCTGAATTAATTGGAACCTTATGCAACTGTTGACTCCGGTGAGAACAAACAGGTGTTATGTCAGTTATCCCTGATTCTCTCAGTGAAATACCCCCAAGCTGGGGTTGCACTACAACAACTTTGTGCAGCTGACAGAAAAGGTCTTACAAACAACATAACCAGGCATAAGATGCTCATCGGTGTCATAGAGCAGCATTGTGTGCAGTCAAAGGGAAGTAAAAATGACCAATGTTTCCTCCAATCCAGAAAATCCCAATGACCCTTGTCTCCAAGGAGTATTTAACAACTTGCAGAAGTTAGAGCAGGCATAAGACTGCTCTAATATAGGCCAAGTAAAGGGCACAGTGCGTGGCTGTGAAAAAAACGCCTAATAAAAACTCTGTTATCCAAGTTATTTGTTTCTTTTAGGAGGATTTGCTCATTCTTTGCAAAAATAAGTCATTGCTTCGTGCTTACAAAAGCAAGTGAAACTACCTACACTCTACAAAATTACAGCATGCCTTCCTTCTGCACTGAACACGATTTCTGTCTAAATTCTACTCACAAACTCCTACATACCACTACATTTTCTAAAGGAAAATATTACCTACAGCAGATATTGTACTGTGCTTGGCCTGCCAATTGTTGAAAAGTAGTTAGAATTCCTAATTTTTTAACATGCATGTAAGCATTTTATTCTTTTTGTAGTCAAAAAAAAAAAAAAAACAAAAAAAAACCACAGCTGAATCTTTGGGCTCTAAAAATCTATCCATGAATCACAACTGATTATATTTACACTTAGCCAGTTGTTTTAACTAAAGGTGATGGAGCATAAAAAATAAACCTACAGGCCAGTAAGATGTAGCAAATTTAATTTACATTACTTGTGTGAGTTTAAGGGCAATTTCCACACCCTTTAGTTTTATAACATAAATCTTCAAAGTCCAGAAGCAGAGGGAATTCAGCTTGAAAGTCTGTTTCCTGAACGCATATAAAGATAAGTCTTTAATATTGTTTTGCCTATTTATCATTTTTAGAGCATTTCACATACCCATAATTCAGAAAGAAAAGCTCCCTACTTACAGCTGAAGCCATGTCAAACTTCTTGAAAATATTTAGGGAAATTTTCACACAGGCAGCACCAAATTCTGACATCAACTAGTTATATTGCCTTCGGAGACCACCAGAGCTTCACAAATGGAGAGGTATCATAGTAGTACCTGCTTTGGCATTTAACTAAGATGTAACTAGCCCTATGACCTTGGCAGGTATGTGGATATTTGATAGACAATTTAGCCTTGGTAGCAGCTCCACATGCTTTTAGTCAGGCTAGCAATACAGAAGTATATATGCCTATGACATAATCAGTCTGGGACAATATTTAAAACACAATCCTTACTTGTTCTTCAAACCAGATGCTGTAATACACAGATGTATTTGCAGTCTTAGGGTGATGGCACATGTACTAGCTGGACTTTCTATGTACAGACAAGTGCTGGAAATGTTGCTTTGTTAGAAGAAACTCTTCCCACATGCTCCAAGATTGTTTGGGATTCCAGTTCTGAGAGCTGACCTCATTTTTAGGCATCACTTAATTTGAAACACAATCATGGCAGACATCTTTACATTATCACTTTATGAACATTTGCCAACTCTTTCTAGGATTAACAGACAATAAAGAGAGTAGTTGAACCATGCTTCCCAAAGGCAAAAATATTAATCCAAGAGTAGAGCCCTGTGATGTTCTGTTACGCAGTGCTTGCAAGACCTGTGCTTGCTAGAAGTTGATTATTTAATCAACTTTTAGCAAAAGCATCTATTTTTTTCCACACTTCCAATATTTAAATATTTCAACTCAACATCAAAAAGCCTAAAAATAAAATACAGACCAAAACCAATCTTGGGTGGAATTATATGAAGCAGCCTGAAGAAGTAAGATATCATCCAATTTAGTCCAGTGAGTAAGGATTGTGGTCCTGGTTTTTTACTTGAATCGCTGTTGTTATGCAATCATCTGTAGAACTTTTTCTGGGTGGCTTGAAATAAATTGGGCCCCAATACAGCACCTCAGATGTAACAACGAAGTCCATTCTCTTGCGATTTCTTTCATGAAATTACACGCAAGCTTATGGTGAAACAGAGGTTGAAGGGAAATAGTTAAGGCAAATTTAAATACATATTACCTTATGTAAGCACCACGTAAGCTGAGTATAACTGGAACCTAAATTACAAGTCAGGGCAATGCTCATCAAAATTTTGTCTTATATGCTAAATATTTACACATCACTACCAACATGGCCCAAATAAAAATACCAGACTCATCATGGTCCCATTTTTTAGCAGCTCAGCATCTGATCCACCGCTCAGAACTTCTGAAATATCAAGCAATACATTACAACTAGTTTTATGTATCAAAGACACAGACATCCACTAAAATGTTGGTTACATAAAAACAGATTTTTTTGTGTGTGAATTATTATGAAACAATAAAAAGCTTATTTCTTAAAGAGGTTTAGAAACTGATCCAAATGCAGTCAAACAAAACAAGATTCCTTCTATTACTTTCAGTAGTCTTTGGATTAGCCCCCAATTTATTTATCAGTATCTATTTATGAAGACCCTCAGGGTGCCAACTGACTCATTAAATACAGATCAATAAAAAAATATCCTTGTGATTCATTTCCTTCATGTTGTAGAAGCAGATTATCTTGAACAAAATAATTATTTGGTGAGTATAAGTACTGATTTCTAAATAGTAATGTCTGGTTTTGGACATTTTTCTGCATCTTCTGCCAAGCCCCATGGAGATATTTTATATAAGATATTATTCAAAAGCTCTAAGTCTGTTAAATTAAACATGAGGCTCTGGGGTCTTTGAAAATTAAGCGTGGCCAAACCAGAGACTTTTACCTATAGAACTTAGTGAAAATAAGCAGCTACAAAACACACTGCATCTCATTGTTTTGAGTTCTTCAGCCCATTACTAAACTAAACTTAAAGCCAGCACTTGGTTTACAGCTTCTTTCCACAGATTTCACATTTCTCATCTTATTTTCAGCACTGGTTAGAACTGGAACCTTTTTCTGTCCCTTTTTCAAATGAGGGCTAAGAATAGATTTCCTCCTAGCATGTTATTAATATTTCTGCTTTGGTTGATGATAGTCAGTTGTTTCTCTATGTCACTTTGAAGTTAAGTTCCGTTCATTAGTTTTTGACATTTGCTTTGTTCTGCTTTCACCTCAAAGAAACTCCAGATACTTGAGAAGTTATTTGAGATAATGATATTTAGGTGAATCATTTGTTCACCTTACTGTTCTTTTTGGTCTTTAATACACACAGAGACCTCTGTGGTTTGAGTTGTTCAGAGCATAGTTCAGTGAAGCAATCCACTCTTCTGGAAATAGTTCAGCCAGGCTCTAAGCTGATTTCATAGCCAATCAGAGAGACACATTTCCTAGCAAGTATCTCAGTCACCCCATTCTCAAGTAGTTAATATTTTATTCCGGGTTTTCTTTGAAGTTTTCCCTGGCTAGAATATCACATTTACTAATACAGATACTTTACAATAGTTGTAAAAGATGTCAGAAGAGGGCATCTTCTCTGTGGCTTTTCAGTTTTTCAGACATGGTATCCTCTGGGCATTTAAAATAATTACAAGACAATGTTCCTTTTGCACCTTTTTTTTTTGGGGGGGGGTGGGGGGGGTGGGGGGGGGGAGAAGGAGAGAAAAAAGAAAAATAAACTACAAACAAAAAATAACCAAAACAACAAACAACTCTCTCCTCTCCTGCATATCAGTTCAAGGCTCAGACAGCACTTAAATCTCACAAGACCTCATATCAGAGTAAATTTCACCCTTGAAGATCTACACAGAGGCAACAGATTTCTTTCTTTGGTCCCACTTTGGATAAAGTCCATCTCCTTCATTACGTTTATGGACTTTCTCCTCAAATGTGGTCTTCAAATCATTGGTGGCCCCAAATTACCTCTGTCTGACGAGACAGAGACTCAACTATAAAATGATGCAGACCAACAAAAAAATCCCCATCTAATTGGGAAGTTACTAAGTGAAAGAAAGTATCTGTTGGCATTTGGAACGTGATCATATGGCAGATGGGCTGCAAGTCTACCTTTACAGTGCTGTTCCTTGGTATCATATTTATCATATCTTTGTTGGCTATCACAATCATTGCATGTATACGTGAGTACTAATTGTTCTGGTCCAGCACATGGCATTTCTCTAGCCCCTGTCCCACCAGACACATTTCCCTTTTGCTGTATCCATGTCTTAAAAACAAAAATATTTGTCCCAGTATTGCTCTTTTCTAGAAACAGGAATAAGGCAAATCCTTCCCTGATCAGATTTTGTACAGATGAGGAGGAAACTAAAAATTCTGTCATATGCACATTCAACCCTCTGTATTGTACCATTTTCTGAATTACTACTTTTTCTCCCTGTATAAATACCAACCAGAAACATTATACATTGTATAGAAGAAAAGGAATCAAGAAGAACAAGGTCTTGGGCTTGTCCCTAAAAAGCTGATAAGATTCTTCTGTAGTGGAATTTTACAACATAAGGCATGTTCACCAGTCCTTCTGTGATATGCAGGGATCTTCATAGTACTCTCAGAATCTTGTCACTGTCAGTGAAATACTCAGTTAAATGACAGAGCTCAGGCTTCTGTGACATCCTTTTACTCTTTTCTGGAGGATGAAATCCGATGCCACAAACTTTATGACACAGGCACGTGTTCTTCATTTTCATTTAATTTTCTTCTGAATTTGCATAGAAAAGTTACCTAAATTGGAAAAAAAGAAAATGTTAATTAATTAAAACCTACTACTACCAATAGTGGTATTTCTGTTACCTCCAATTAAAATCAATATATCTGTATTCTAAAGACAATAAATACATCTAATACGGTAGCATAAGCTTACCCTAAAGTAAACAGACACAGTTCCATTTAGGTGGGTAACATATACTAACCACAGGAAAAGGAGAGGCTACAACATTACAGATTGGAATGTCAATTGTTTAAAAAGCAAGCATTCAGACTAATCAAAAATGTTTCCCATCATTAGACTGTCTTATAAATACTTATTGAACAACATTAACAGGAGTGGTAAAAGACCCGTGTGTAATACAACATATGCTATATATTATGCATTTGCTTCTACTCATATTAAGAATGTGCATGTTATTTATGAACAGTGAAGTTGTAAATTTAAAGATCCATTTTGGGGAACAAAGTTAGATTAGGCACACTCAATATAGGCCACATTATTTTTCATCAGGTCTCATAACTTAGAATTACAGTACAGTGACTCGTGTCACACACAGCCACATTTCAGTGCTGTTTACTGCACTCCATGGCCTCTCCATGTCAAAGGTGAGCAACATGGTACCAAATTTACATGGGCTCTCAAACAGCTTTCAGACTCAAATTTCAAAACATATGGGACTAATTTTGAAGCCCGAGTCAACCTTTAAATCAAGCAACAAGAAAGAATGAAGCATTATAAACAAGATCTTTAACCATCACAGTGGCAGAAGCCATCAAACAACCCAAGTTCAGCTGCTGGAGTGTGGTTTAGGTACATGGTGGACAATAAAACCTGAAAGCAACTTTACTGGTGATAAGTATGTTCCTTCTGGTTAAGCACATGCTTTAACTTCCCTGACTTTCTTCACCAATCCCTCCCCACACACACACTCACCTCACTGAATTATCAGAAATAGTATCTCCCAAATATCTGAATCCATTAATACTTACTTAAAGCATCCTGGTCTGCAGTGGGCTTACAGGTCTAAATACTTGTAGGATACAGGTATTCAAAATGCTCTGAGGCATAATACATTAGGCATCAGAAAGCAAGCATCTAAAATCCCTATTTTCAAGTATTAGAATGTTCCAACACTTGTTCATTCGGGACAGACATTCTAGGTCTTTAAGCCTCCTGCCCCAGAGCTATTTACTATAGACGGAACATATTATGATAGCAGATACTGCATTAGAAGAGGACATATCACATGAAGCTTTTATTCTGAACACGTCTATAATCAGGACATATGAACTGAAAGACATGCTTCTCTTGCTTTGCAGAGGCTAAACCAGGTAGTACCACCTCAGAGCTAGAGGCAATGTCTTCGTGTGGCACACCATGTCAGAGGAAGAAAGACAAGTATGGTAAGTTCATTAGATGTTGCAGCATTGAACACTACCACCCGTGCAGCAGAAACTGGTAACATATGATTATTTAATAACTTATGATTACCCATAACCAGACCTGGTGATAGTCAGTGCAAAGACAAAATGAGCAGTTCCTGACAATGTATCAAGAACCAACTCAGTTTACCCTGTTGCCAAACATGAACCTTATTTCCTCTTTTTAAAAGCTTTTCATTCTGACTTGTCATTACCAACTCCACTGAAAGCAGAATACAAACAACAGGGCTATAATGGATTGCAAGATTAAAGCTACAATAGATAGCTTAAGGAACTGCCACTTGCTCTCTAAAATAAAAGTAAGAAGAAGAAAGGAAAGCCTTCTGCTATTCAGGCTTCATCTCCCGGGTGTTTAAACTTCTAATTTTCATCCCACTGTCATTCCAGTGCCTATACAACAGTAAATATATGAGAAAAACATTAAAAAAAAAAAATTCTTACAATAAATAGAAGAGCTGCTTTGTCCAGAATGATCAAAGGAACATGGAAAAGTAATACAGGATTTTATACAACCAATGGACTATATTAGAAAATGCTGCTATAATCAACCAGGCAGACATCACAATGGTTTGACCATTGCTAAACTGGACTTTCTCCTCAATCTCTTGTTAGTAAAAAGAAAAAAGCAGAAAGCAATGTTGTTAAGCTTTAACTACATCAGTTGATAACAGTATCCAACATGAAATCTGTCACGAGAAGCATTGCAAATCTTAAGTGCTGGAAGTAGTACATTGCTGTGACAGGTGCAGCCGAAGAAGATGACTTTCCAGAGGCAAACAGCAGAAAGCTACTCAGATACGATGCAGTTCTTGTCTGATAACAAATTATGTTTGTGATTGTTTATATACCAGTGCAATAAGGATACGTGTATACGGCCATTACCTGTGAAATTTTTCATTTAAGAATTGTGTCAATATTGGTCTACATTGAAACATCGCACCGTACTCCAGAGCGCAAAGAATATTGTAAACAGATGTAGGAAGTAAACCACAGAATACTCATAAGTTAATTCAAAGGTAGGTAGCTACAAGTCACACCTAGAACAGCCAGCCATCAACCAGTGCCTGCCTTGTGCCCCAAAGCACAGCAATATTAACTGCTGCATAAATTTCTCCCTATGTGATACTGCTATTGATTGCAAATATGACTTTCACCCTTTCTGAATTATTAGCTTGGCAAATATGCAATGATGAGTTTTACAATTTATGCACACACTTTTTTTGTTTTAGTGTAGCTGCAGAGACTTGCTAACCATGACATTTGGTTTTGGCACTAGTAAAATGTATTAATTGTAAAGTGCATCAAAAAATGTAATTGTCACTTAAAATTGGAGCAGAAATTAAAATACAGATAAATTTTATCATAAGCAGGTGAACAGGCTCAGAGAAAACCAAAAGCCAGAAGTAAAGGATATTAAGAAGCATCTCTCAAATTCTCTGTAACTCTAAGTTATCAGGATACACTGAAACAGTGAAGAACCACAACAAATATTATTCTCTATTAATTAATAGATGCATGGGGCATTACTGAATTTTTAAGAGGAATACACTGAGTAGGTTTCTGTTGTCTGCAAACAAAGCAAAATAAAACTCTTATGTTTTTTACCCTACATATTGTTTTCCCAGATAAATATACTGTCTATTGCAGGGAAACAGCCAAATGGCAGAGTTTTTTGGAAGCAACTCTATATGCTACTTACCAACCATTTCAAATTGTAATTATTTTCTTTGGCACCTTGTGAAATATGACTGACTGTCCATGGGGTTTGGTGTCCTCGGGACTGGTGCTGTCATGCCCTGCTCACAGTACTGCTGCCATAAAAAAACACCCTCTGCCAAGACAAACAGTGGCCTGGAATTTGGTGAATTTTTCTGAGGAGAGATAATGAGGTGTGGTTGACTCCCATCAAGCTCAACTGGGCAAGTGCAACTGGGTTATTCCAAAGGCAGAGAGAAGGGCTGGCTGAAAACCAAAAAACACTTTATTTGCAAAAGAGAGGAAGTAACTTTTTTTTTTTAAAGGAGCCTGGAGAGATCTCAGAATACTCACTGCAGCTGAGAACGAAGCAGAGAAGTAAGCAGCAAGTCATGGGGTTTATAAATTGTGTTTATAAATCCAGAAGTCTTCTGGATCACACCCATCATCTGCAAGCTCTCAGAGACAACCACTGGTGATGCTGAAACCTCTCTGAGTTACCTAAGTACTGAGGGTGGAAGTTTGACACTCCCCAGTGATCTGAAAATGGTTCATTTGATGATCAGTCATCTTGTCTTTTTTTCTTTTCTCCTTCCTTCTCTAACTTGAGTACTTCTCCCTTTGCTGCTGATACTGTGCTAGTTTTCTTATCCTCTTAATTTAATACTGAAGTAAAAATTCCATTAAATTCTTTAACCTTGGTAGGATGCATTTTTAGCTTTTCTTCCTCTTTGAAGAGTGGACCATCTCTGTCCCTGGTCTTCCTCTTAATATTTATGTGTGTTGCAGGATGCCTATTATCCATCGTGTACCTTCTTTAAACCATTATGTCATACCTTAGACTTTCTGATTGCATCCTTATGTGTTCACATTCTCATTTCTATTTCCATACTAGTATTTTTACTGCCATCTCATTTTTATTCTGTGGATAAAGGATTTCAGTGTCCTATTTGTGGATTCAGGTGATTTCATAAGAAAATTAATCTGATATTCTTCAAAAGAAGACTTTTCTTGCTCTTCATTACAACATTTTTATTAATATAGTGAATTGTAAGAATGAAGAAAGACTGTCACTGCACCTAGGGGCTCGCCTTCTGTTGTGGATTTTTTTCATATAAAATATTTCTTATAACCTATGAAAAGAAAAATTGTGGACTCAGCAACCACCATTTGGACAAGTAATAAAAGAACTGAACTTTAACTTTGAGGATTGTGTTCTGTTCCCTGAAGGAATATGAAATGTATCTTTGCACTGATGGTATTTTGTCTGTAGCATGTTGTATTAAATTAGCAGTAACATATTACCCATCTGTCCTCCTCGATTCAAAGTCCAGATACATTTAGCAAATGTTTTTGCAAACAAGTGAATGATGAACAAGCAAAAATGATGAATAATTATTAAAAAAATAGCAATAATAGAAAGTTTGTATGACTATACATATTTATAAAAATCCAGTTCTAATAATTCACCATTTTGGCAAAAGTTTTTTCAGGGCAGAAGCTTGCTTTGTTTGGTCTGAGTCTGAAAAGATCTTTGCCAGGTATGACAAAATAGGATTCAGACATCTTAAACTATGTTGTGATCTGGTAACTTATGTCTTTCTTTTTACTCAGATAAAAACAATATGTCTGGAATTTTTTTAGTCTCTAACTTGGCAGGTGATGCTGCGTTGAGTAAAAAACTAATTCCTATTTAAAAATCTGTTATTTGCACAATATTGCCATTGACATCGAAGCCTTGTATCAGTAAGAAAGAAACATTCAGGTCAAAATGGCTGCCAAATATTACATGAAAGAAGTCTCAATTGCTTTTACATATTAAAAAAAGCTTCTCCAGGTTAGCGACAAGCACATTTTGTCTGCTCTTTAATTGCACAAAACAATTGTTAAGCACTGGAATTAGCATGGTGACTAAGTATGTGACTAAAAAAAGAAAAACCATAGACATCTCCATATATACGATTGTTTACACTACTCAGAGGCATCATTTCTTTTGATCCTCTCCTTGGACAATATATTTGCCTTGGATATCCATGTGTCAAGTCAAAAGTACAGTTTACCTTCAGATGCAAAAATACAAGCATATACATAATTTTGCCTTATTCTACTCTAAATAATAGTTTCCATATTTTTGGCTTCCTTTAGAAGCAGTGTCAAATAGTTTTTTATGATTAGCTGATGAAAATGAGGAGACTTTCTTTCTGTTACGCTGCCATGCACATCTCACCTAATTCAGATTATTTCCTTTCATATCATGACTCACAACTGCTGTTTAGCCACTTCATTCAAGAAATATATGTTGTTTCCTTTCTTTATTCACTAGGTTCTCAGGGTTATAGAGAGCCTCAAAACTTCCAGACACGGCACTCGCATGTATATCCAGAATCTTGCAGGCATAGAGCACTGGAAATGTAAAGCAGCAGATACCCCTCATACTTCAAACCTTTTTTGAATTAAAAAAATAAATCTCCATTCTATCCAGGGAGCAGCTGTGGTAGAAGATGACCTTCTTTCCCAGAAGCTGACATGTCCTTCAGTTTGAAAGCATGGCTTGCAACTGCTCCAAGTGTTTTGCTTTGGTTTTTGTCTAGGCAACTGTAGCAAAGCTGTCACAATAGGTCTGTAATATACAGCTCAGCATGGTTTTCTAGATAGTCTCACTCTTCAGCTTTGTCCTGCATTTAGCCAATTTTATGCAGAAGCAATTCTGTTCTGAAGTGAATGCAGCTAAATCAATTTGCAGCAGTGGAGAAGCTGGCTCTCTGTTATCTAATGTTCTATTAATGTACAAGATTTGTGGAAAAAAAAATTGAGTGAAACAAGATTGCACAGCACTGACTTGCACTACAAGCTTGCGATTCTTGTTGACCTCAAATAATTCACATTTATTGGATTGCTGCTGATCTGATGGTGAGTGGAGAGTGGACACCAGTTATGTAAGACGACGTCAAGTGCTGTAGCTTCATAGTGGATTACATGAAGAAAGTAAATGAGAAGTAATGAGATACAGTAATGAGATGGGTTTATTCTCTGTTTGGCACATGCATGTCCCAGTAAATGGTTCTGAAAAGAATTTGCATACTTAGGTAGAATAGGCACAAAACCTTAAAACTAGAGTGTTTGCCTAAGACAAATTGTGTAACTGTATAGTCCTAAACTTACAATTTTTGGAGCAGGAAACCAGCTGAATGATTCAGAATGTGAATGAAAACTGAAATGGCAAAGATTCAAAAGTGCTTTAATCACTGCCTATACGGGACTCTTAATTATCCAAATCTACAAAACTTTTCAATACTTAACACCCCCATACAAGTCTATAGGGCATTCAATTCAGTTTTTCTCAGGCTTAAATTTGAGCTGCATAGACAGTGCTTGAGGTATAAAAATACCAAAAGTTGACAATAGACCTTTTTTGTGCCAGTAGAAACCAATGGAGTTTTGTCAGCAATTTCTCTAGAGAACAGGCAGAATTTGGCTCACAGGTATAACCTGATACTCAGTTTGGGAAATCAAACTTGAGAAGAACGAGTTGAGGAGACTGTCTTGTTAACAAGTCCTTAAGAATCAGAGGGAATCCCTGATTGAAACTGGTTCAACTGTTAGTTGCCCAACAGGAATTTCTGGAGTGATTTCCTACAATATATAGATTTCTGTGGAATCTACAGCTGAGAAACAAATCCATATGCAAGGTTGGGCAGATGTACTCAAAATCCCCACCTCTAACTATTTTGGCCTCCTTCTTTTGTGGTTTTGTAATCCACAAAACACCGTAATACCTCATACAAATCATTTCAAGTGACACACAGTTTACAGAGAGATCTACAGCCAATTCAAGGAGACATGATTTTCATTTCATTATTAATTTTTTCTTTTCAGATCTCTGGTAGAGTGGCTCAGATTCTATATTCCATTGATGTCAACTGGAGTTACATATATAATACTCAAGGATTGGATTTATGTTCCAGCCTATCACATCTGATTTTGAAAGGTTATGTATGCTACAGTCAGACTATGGTATGAATCAAGGAACATATGTTTAACCTGCTACTTCAAAGTTGTTACATTCCTATGTATTCAAGATTATTTTTATTAAGATTTCTTCCAAGTTTATTCCTTTATCTAAGCATGAAGCAGACTACTAAATTCCCAGCATTCTTCAAACTTATCTAAAACATTCTGCATTTAGAAGAAGCCAAATACTATTACTTGCCTTAAAACAGAAATTCCAAACCTCAAGCCATGATGCAAAAGATACAACTCTACCATTTCTAATCCATGCCAGCCCATGATCTAGCCCCTTGAGTACTTCACAATGTATCAAAACAACGTTCATAGTTCCCTGTTATTAAATAAAGTAAGATATAGCCTCCCAACCTAATGATGACAATGCCATTTGCTTTCAGCTGACATTCAGAGCAGTAACAGACTCCAGGCCTTCTCTAGTATTTTTGCCTTTAGCGGATCCTCTCTAATCTTCAGATTTTGCAACACTAAACCCCAGTCAGTTCATAAGCTTTTGACAAGGAAAAGAAGCACACCAGTCATATTCTTCCAGCCAAACACAGTAGACAGAGATGTTGTGTGAACTATCTAACATAAGCTTTTCTCTCCTACGCTTACCCGGCAGTCATTCGACACTTCCTGCCTCACAGACTGACAAAAGAGATCCTTTCACTCCTACATGATACTATGAACAAAGAGGTGGCAGCTATTTACCAGCAGCAGAATAATATAACTGGAGCCCCCCCAAAATCCTTATTTCCCCAATTCCTTACTAGACTGCTAATATGATGCTCTAGTCTCCTGCGGACAGCACACAAATAAAATAAACATAGTGAAGACAAAATGAATATATGCTGCAATTCCCCAGCAAAACCATTTCATTAGCAATATAGTAAAAGAATGAAGGCTAGAACATATATTTCCCTTTTTTTCTCCCTCATTATCCTTGGGAATTAGATAAAAGTAGGACACATTACTGACAGGAATTCATGCTCTTGCTTAATGTGACAGTTTTTGAAGCAATACCTAAACAACAGTTCTTTCCCACAGCTTTGCTACTCATGTTTCATGGTACATCACAGCGTGTAAGACCAGTTGCTGAAGATTTCTTAGTAACAACTTAAATTTCTTAGTAACAACTTAAATTTCTTAGCTGAAAAATATGGTATTTCTGACACTAAAATAACCTGTTCACCAGACAATGGGAGTAAGAGGTTCAGTGGGGATGGTGAGGGGTAGTGGCAGAGAAAAAGACAGAACCTCAGAAAGACAGAAGAGACTTTGGTGAGGGCGTGATGAGTTCTGCTTGACTGCAGTGACTATTTAGTAGTCTTGCAGATATTTACAAAGATGTATAGCACAGACAAAATATTTGACTCATACCCACTAAAAAGCAGTATTGATTAAATGGCTTGGAAAATTGAAAGGTTTTATCTGTTTCTGTCTTTGATTCATCTTTTTTGACACCTATATTCTTTTTCACACCAACTGGGTTACCAAGCATTATAACAGGCTGCCCATGGAAGTGGTGGACTCACCATCCCTGGAGACAGTCAAAAGATGCATAGATGTTGTACTTAGGGACATTGTTTAGTGGTCGACTTAGTAGTCTAGGTTTTGAACCTAAGTGATTCAGCTCAGGATTTAAGATTTAGCATTCCATTTTATAGAGGTGAGATCCTCACTGGGCAGCTTCTACTACCTAACCTGCTAGCACCAGGAAGTAGTGTTTTTCTTGCAATACAGAGCTCTAAAAACTTACAAATCCTCAAGTCAGTATTTTTTACTCACTTCAGTATATCCACTTGCTACAGTGAGCTTTCATCCACAACTGGAATCGACAAGAGAGAAGTATGTGAAGGACAGAGCAGGAAATCTATCCTAAATACTTCTGAAGAGTTAAGAGTATCACCAACTCCTGGAAAGAGGCCACTACAAAACTGTAAACTATACAGCAGGCTTATTCCACTTCCTACCCTCTCCTTCCTCACAGCACAAATGCTACTGGAAAGAGATCACAAGCATTTCTCATAATTGGCTAAGTCCTGGGAATACCCAGCAAAAGGAAAGGCTGCCTAAGGTGTCACTAGCTGTCTTAGGAAAATGTTACATACTGCAAGTGACAAATTTCAAGAGCCCTTTAAATATATAGTTGTTTCAATAAGACTGAAAAAGAGGCCTTATTGTGGATTGCTTAAAAATAGTCACCAACTCCCCTACTTGAGCACAGCAACACTGAGTGCCCAACTACCAGCTGTTGCACTTGCTCTGAGCACCAGAGCATCCATGCTTTGGGCACATGTTCTGTTGCACTAAAAGATGACTGGGGTCTCCTAAGTGTTTATCCACATGTAGAGAAATAACAGGCTTTGGCACAATGGATAGAAAATGGTCAATTTTGCACCAGCTATAAATGGAATTGAAACAAAATAAATCATCTCTAAACTTCCTTCTTCCTGAATCTGTCTGGAAAAGTTACACGTTTGACAACGCAGCCGACTGATTACAGAAATTTACAGCAATAGACCATTCTATGCTTAGAACTAAAAGGAGTCCTTTCTAACTTGTTCATGTTTTAGCAGGAAGCCTGGGAGGAATCTGCAGCCTCAGAGGATAACTGTCAAGACTTGCAGCCACTATTCACAACAGCCTCTGCATTGTTTACATATTAAGAATGTTTTCAAGAGAAATAACGTGTTTCATATTTTTTCTTTATCATGTTTTATAGCTTTTCCTTTTGTTTTATTCCCAAGAGGTTTTGTCTAGCGCTGCCTTGAATTCGGGGGGGGTAATTAAATCATGCAGTTCAACCTCCACAAAGAAAGCGTTGACCTGGGCTGATTTTGAATGAAGGGGAAGAGGGAGGTTATGTTCCATCCAAAGGCTCTAAGCCAAATAGATTTGAAATGGAGAAATGCCCAGATTTCTTCCAGCATGTATTTACCAGCCCATACTAACTCACTGTGTTACTGCAATACACAGTATTTATCAGATGCCTTGAGAATAAGTAGTCTCAGATTTTGAAGCCCTGGGACTCCCATATTCAACTGCCTTGATCTGTAGAACAGGGGGTCACTGTTCCCATGTCAGCACAGGTTGGTTGAGCTGCTCTTGGGTGCCAAGGGAAAATGATAAAAATTATACTCTGACACACATGCACTCCAACTCCAGCTGTGCTCTTACCTCTTAAATATTATGCACCTCAAAAAGGTGTCTTGCTGGCACTTTTCAATCTCTCATCTGCAGAATCATGGACCATTACTGGCATTTCAAAACTTAACACTTTGGACTCGTGAACAAACCAGTCACTGAATAGCTGGCCCCCACTGCTGTCTTTGCTTAACTGTAAGCAAGTATGACTGCAAACTCATCATGCACTTGGGGACAAACCCTTTATTAGGATTTTTCTCTGCCAGCGATCCACTAATTTTGAAGAGACCAGAGGACAATTCATATTGCTATAGAAAGAACAGGCTGAGGGGTTTTGTAAATCAGTCAGAACATCAATCAATCAATTGCTGACCTATTCCCAGATATGAAACCATTTTCAGAAAAGAGCAACCAACACATCTATTTTCCATCACATGGACATGTCCGTACAATCTAGCAAGATCCGGATCTAACTTTTTAGATGCTTTTGACGTGGTTGCATCAGAAAAACTAAGCTCATAGACAAACTTTAGGGTGTTCAAATGTCTCTGCATAAAATAAACCTGAAACTGATTAAAGAAACAATCGTCATGCGTTTTGTCAACTGACAAAAGTGCAAAAGTGCCATATCATTAGTTACAAGCAGATCAGTTGACATCCTACCACACCTATATATAAGTAAGTATTTCACCAAGCCTATCATGTATCTTTTCTATGGGTGACGTTTCCTGCATTTTTGATAAAGTATCTTTTGTCACTAAGCCATCAATATACAGATTCTGCATGGCTTCTTGCAAACAGTTTGGAGAGTACAATAGGAGAGAAAACAGATACTACCTTAGATAATGGACAGAGCATTAAGAAGTTATACCACAATCCTAAGTCAGATATATGCTCTGCATAGATTAATTAAAAAACTCATATACTGTTGACAACACACCAGAGAGGGTCTGTGATAGCTTATATACCTAGAGTGCAACATTCTCAGTATTTTGATGCGTTCCACAGTCTTAAAAAAAAAATCCCTTAGGGGAACTTTTCCTATTCTGTAAAATCTTCTTGATCTACAAAATACTGTTATCTCTTTTACCAGTTCATTTTGAGAATGAATTATAAGCTGTAAAGTATTTTGATTGTGTGAATTTATGACACATAATAGCAACTTAATTGCTAATCTACTATTGTGGGTTTAGCTATTAATCAAACTGAGCAATGCTATCCAAAAGTTCAGTTAAATCTATAAAGTCTGATGCTGTATCATGAGCAATTTTTATCCAGTGGAGTATTTAAGGATAAAAAGAGGAATACTAATGTCTTAATTGAAGACCAAATAAATACATATTGGTCTCTGCTGGAACTATATCTTCACCTATCTGTAGGATTCTCAGCAACAACCCATGTTCGGGTGGGTCACTTGATATCATCTTTCAATTTTATGGAAACAAAAAATTCTTTTTGGTTCAGCAAATAAACACATTAAATATTTTATCCTTAAAAATTATAATCTTTAACATGCATTTAAAGGAACACCTTGACTTGGTGAAAAAAACATTTTAAAGATAAAATTTGCATGCACCACCTCAAAAATAATACCTCTCTTGGGAAGGGAGAATCCTACCTGTTTCAAGCAAAAGTTTCTTTTTCAGTTTAGTCTGTTCTTCCTTAAATATGAATTCTGTAAGGATCAAGAAAAGATTCTTTTTCTACACTCCCTGGCTTTGTTTCATAAGTATTATCTTCCTTGGCATTGTTTCTGGGTTTTAATATATATTTCTTCAAACGTAATTAGGAGTAAATAATTAAATTATATGCATATTGGTTATTCTGTGTTGTGGTGGTGGATTAATCAATAAGGGGCAGGAAGAGTATTTATCTTGGCATTTCCGAACAATGTTTGACAGCTGATTTCATAGTATTAAGATAAACTGCCATAGGGAAGTGCAAAGATACAGAATAGAGAGCTCAATGCTCATAACACTGAAGCTGTAACTTTTACCAAGAAAGGAAATTGTGTGATATAATGGAAGAAATAAGATGAGAGAACATAAACGTTCTGTCCCCGTCTGTTTTGTAAAGCATTTCAGAGTCTTAACTGAACATTTCACTACATTTTTGGAAACACACAAAACCCCCCAAAATATTAAATACCTAACAGTAAAATCCTTATAATGATTTTCACCTTAGATCTACCATCTGACATCCAAAAAGTTAGATTTATCTTTAAAAGGTACTCTTTGGGTTTACATGGTTCATGAAGCTCACTCTCCCTCCTGCTTCTTCACCAAACTTCAAGCCAATCAGTAGATAAAACCAAACAATCAAAACCCAACAACAACAACTCAAAACTCACATTCCCTATAGTTGTATTTGTTCCAATACTCTTCAAGTGATGGATATGTCTGAATAAACCTGGTGAAAAGCAGAGGAAGTACTGAGTGATCAAGAGCAGAGTCAGGAATGAGTAACAGTTTGAGAACTGGGGCCATCAGCAAAAAGGGGGCCTGGACTGAGTTTCAAAAAAGAAGTTGATACAGGGATTTGATGAGATACGAAAGCATCAGAGTATTCAGGGTTTAGTTACTGATAACAGTAACAATGTTCTGGTGAAGCTTGCAATCAAAATTTAGTGTTTTGCACGTAGGTCTTGCTTCTGGAACTGAAGGCTTACATTAAAATCTGGATCTACTTTCCAACTTGACAAAATCTGAAGGAATGTATACCAGGAGCTCATACAGACAAGACTGTCAGGAAGATGCAGTACTGGGCAATATTGGGGCCTCTTAAATGGAAGTTTTCAGGAAAGTCTGGGGAGAAGAGAGGATTGAATTACTGATCAGGACATTTTTAAAGCACTTGTTGAGAGATCCAGCAGTTTGTGGAAGAATGGGAAAGTGTGTCCATGTTAAACCCACCACCAGTTCAGTGAGTATTTAAGCTTCACTGTGATGACAGGTACAGAGAAGTCTGGGAATTAGAAATACGAGAACATTTAATTGGGTTTCACTAAACAGTGTTTCAAGAATCGGCACCTTTCACAGGAATTGAAGGATGAGAGGGAACTTCAGGAGATTCCTCAATGAACACGAGCCACTAAATAGACCACAATAGTAGAGAGAGAGTTTGGTCAGTGTTCCTCTCCAGACTAGCATGACTACTAAGTGGTCTCTTCTAAACCAGCCTCTTTTTCTACTAGCACCTCTCCTTTTCAACAGCAGGTTGAAAAACTATGAGAACTTAAAATTTTGTTAAGACATTTAATAAAAATCCTAATTTATTCAACAGTTGCTTTTAAGTGTCAAAGCTTGCCTTAAAGAAAAATAAGAACCAGCATTGGTGGGACCCATGGGACCCTTCCACTTGCTTAAGTGAATAATTGTTTTTTAAATTGTAGTTCTAACAATTAACAAGAGGTTTTATTTTTATTAAAAGTGATTAATGCTCAGAGAATAATTCAAAGGCTTGGAAAGAAACTGTTCATGGTCTTGGCTACTGGAAAAGAAATTTTTTTATAACTGACCCTCAGAACTGTAAAGCAGCTGGGAAATCAACTATTATATATTTTATTGCAAATACCATGGAATTTTCTTTA
>JANIJG010009102.1:18050-38215 GCA_024611175.1 Megaceryle torquata | reverse complement strand
AGAGAAGAGAAGAGAAGAGAAGAGAAGAGAAGAGAAGAGAAGAGAAGAGAAGAGAAGAGAAGAGAAGAGAAGAAGAAAAAAAAAATGCTACAGATGAAAAAACATGGTCCATTGCTACATGACACACACAAAAGAATATGATGTCTTTCATAGGGATGGAATGAAGCAGCAGAACCAAATCTTTGTAGACAAAGGAAAGGACACCTACGCAAAATTGTAATGAATGTGTTTCTGGAGTCATTGGTCCCCAGGGTTGGGAGATGTCCTGTTCTTACTAGTTGTATTCTGTCACATGTATAATGAGGCATCAGAATGAGGCAAAATTGTCCACAAGATGAAGCATATTGATAGGGTCATATGGGGAAGCAGAGGAAATGTCTTTTTTAAACAAGGCAGATTACACTGAATAAATCAGGTGACAAAGCAGAGACCTGTTTAGAGTGCATACTCTGGAAACTCCTTTAAATTACCCTCTGTTTCATTTATATGGCTTCAGAGCAGCCAATTATTATATTTTATATGCCCAGAAGGAGATTGCATGGTGTACCTTATCATCAGCTGATAAAATACAAAAACTAGTCAAAATCACCTAATGTTGAATCTTTATTTTTCTGAAGTCAAACTGAGACATGAAGGAATTCTTCTACTTCTTCTCCACCAACCACCAATTTGAAAGGCCCTGGACAGCTTGGCGGGTCTGTAAACTCATACTCGAATGCAACTGGTATTTGTCAAAGTGAGTACTGTAGTTATTAAAAGTATACATTACTTGTAGATGTCTTATCCATATAAGGAATATTTTTATCTGACAGTGGCACACTAATAAATATTAGGATTATGCAGTCCTCCAAATTACAAGAGATCACCTGAATAGCTGTGCTTACCAGAACCTTACTCTCTGAAAGAAGAAAACATTTATTGACATAAATGGCAGGCTTCTTAATAATGTAAAAGTAGCTGTTATACATGCTTTCCAACATTAAAAAAAAAAAAAGAATTCTTTAATAAAACTTATCCAGAATATGTAGTCAGCATCTGCAGACTGATTTGGATTCAAAATGGGAAACATCTGGTCTGAGAAGTGGAGTTTTTCGCCCTACGGTTTGAGATCTCAATTCAATTGATTTAGCCTAAGATTTATAACTCCACATTTGTCCACCAGTAGGTGCCCAATATGCAAGGGCTCTGGATACTCACAAAAGCCCACTGCAGTAAGGATGCTAAGCAACTTTTTAAAAATCAATTAAAATTTTGTCTCTAGTGAAGACAGTCTTATCAGCATGCACAGCAGATTTACACACATTAAAAAAAAATTAAAAATAAAAAAATCCAGAAATTACAATATACCTACATAAGGGAATCATCATAATATGCCAACATTATTTCACTGGGTCTTTTTTTCAGTGCAAGTACATATTTTGTTCAAATGATCCTATTTATTTTGGAGCGCCTAGTGATAAATTAAGCTACAAAAGCAGAACTTTTAAAACTCTGGACCAAATCAGAAGAAACATACCTTGCACTTTAGTGAAATATGGCTACAAGTAGTTTTCTCCCAGCTGCACCTGTACCAGTGGAAGAAGTTTCAAACCGTGCTTCTAGCTGCTTACCATTGCCTCTCCAGGAAATCCACCAGCCATCCCATTGCCCAGTTCTGCTGCCATCAAAACCTGCTTCACTCAAAAGGAGTCAAGTTATTAAAATACCTTAAACAATAAAAGAGTCATTTTGGACTGACATGGGACTGACAACAGTTCCACCATGGCAGGTAGCAACCTTCAGCTGAGGAGCAGCAAAAAAAATGAGCACCAAAGGCAGTATAGCGAGAAGTAGGAGCAGAGGAGGATGCTTGCCCACAGCTAAAGTTCCTACTTCTGCGTTTAAAAGCATTTCATCCATTTTCCTGTCAGAAGTCTTGGACAGAAGTAATGGCTGTAAGTCACCTGACTTTTTGTATTGTATGCTTTATAAAGAGCCTTATGTTGTGGCATTTTTATTTAAAAAAAAAAAAAAATTCATAAAAATTGAAGAGAAATACTTCATTTTGGGGTAGTTGGATACAAATCAGAAAGTGTTTGTGGTCTGAATGACACCAAAGGTTTGTTTGGTTACTGGAGCTTTTCTGAGTTAACATGAATAAGCAAATGCATAGGGACCATTTCCTACTGTTTTATGCCTTCTGCGGTCTATAGCTGTGGACTTCCTTTCTCTTCTGAATTTGCTGTAATTATCCATTTCCTGTAATGCACATATGCCTTCCTGAGCAAAACTGTACGATTTATCTTGGAAGCCCTGTGGTCCAGAGTGCATTACAGAAGATGGAGTCAAGCCAGGGACCTTGCTCATGGTGTGGGAATGAATGAGATTTGGTACTACAGCTCCTTCAAGACAATGGACAGTTGTGATCTGCAGTTCAGTGTTGAAATGAATCAACACAAACTATTGTGATGCCTTGAATGTGCAAAATAAAGAAATTCAATGAACTCCAGATAATAATTTTTTTCAATATTTTTTTCCTAAGAATTTTAGAATTTTCATTCTAAGGAAGGTTTTGAAATCTCTGGGTTTTGTCCTGTTGTGAAATGAAATTGAGTCTTGAGATGCCAGCAATTTCTATAGCAACTCTAAAATTAATGGGACTTTAAAGAAGTGTAGCATTTTTTTATATTATATTGAAACAGACTCATGGGTATAACTGCAGATGTGCTGGGACTCTTACAAGACTAATACTTTCAACTTTCCCAGTAAACCACATGACGACTATGTAACTATATGGCAATTCCTATGGGAGTTACTTTATCCAGTATCGTCAGAAAGAGGTTTTCTCGTTTATATTTCTGTATCTTGATTCCCATGTACTGTAATCCCAATTGTAAATACAATCCACCTAGTTATAACAAAATGTCTTTGTAGAGCACACATAGTCTTTGTTTCAGGGCCTGATGTTAGAGGAATATAAAGGCTACATTCAAGGCACTCCAGTCTGCAGCTGGAAAAATGGCTGGAAAATTACTTCCTGGCACACAGCCAGCACTAAGTTTGCTCAGGACATAATGCAATACAGGACGTGAAAGGCTCTGATCTGTATCTGATTTTAGCCTGAAATGGGGAAACTGCTACTTTGCTATCTACAGTTTGTTACCAGTCACATATCGACAGCCCAGCACATAATGACCACGTTGCCCATCAGGGTCCTGCCATCCCAGGGCTGTGTCTTGTGCTGGCCCTCATCACCAAGCCTGATTCTGTTCCTCACCTATTGACTGACAGCTAGTCCCAACTTCAGCCCGTTCCCATGACCAGGGAGATGACTGGGACTGGCTGCCCTGGTGCCCCTCAGCTGCCCTGCTCCTAACTGTGTGTGGAACTGGCCCTGGCTGCCAGGCTTCACCCTGGCATCACTGTGCTTAGTCCTTTCACGAGGCTCTTCAGATTGTAAACAAAATGAGTAATAAAACAAGCTATTTTCACCTGATTCTTTGAGTACATACGAAATCACTACTTAAAAGTTGAACCCATTTCAACTCACTGTAGCCCAAAGAAATGGAAAAAAAATATAAATTCCTATTAAAAATATATTGATTGCTTGGTCATATTTCCAAAGAGAAATGATCAAAACAGAACAAAGGAGGAGAGGTCTCATCCTAACCCTCACAGTTAGAAGCATCACCTGGTTTGTGGGAATTTACATTTTAATCAGATAGTGGAGATTACTATAACCCCTCTGCAAACAGCTGGGCCTAACAAATGGGCTGTAGGTTACACTGTGAGATCTCTCCTGTGGGCCTTTCTGGTACTCCTTACTTATGCATTGAATAATTATTGGGTCATGATTATTTGGTCATGATTATGACCCAAGTGACTTGTTGGTCCTGTTTCCTCTGTTCACATTCTGAAGTTAATGTCCTACCCATACGGCTAGAGGGTCAATGAAGGTCAGTATCTCCTCAGTTTTGGGGAATCCAGCTCTGATTTTATTAAAATATAGCTGTCTTGGGCTATTCATGCATCCAGGACCAAACTTAGTCTGAAAAGGAAGCAGCATACAGGATGTGCACAGTTGGTTGGCCAGGCACAGCCTCCTTCAGCAAGTGGCCTGGAGACAATGACACAGTGACTTTCACCCACATGGAGTAGAAATCCTGGCACCTCTGCCTCCTGCCTTCTGACAGCCCTCCAGAAGAGGGACTGGTCTTGGTCTCCATCTCCTTGGTAGAGTGTGGCATCAGGAGCTGAGGAACCACCACAAAGGAGCCAATGGCCCCAAAGAGAGAGACAATGGCAAAGGAGCCAATGGCACCCAAATGAGACTGTGGGGAAAGCAAACATGACTTCTGAGTCTCACTGTGCAAGCACTGAGATGGACACATAGGGCCCAATTCAATCCCAACATGTGAGGTGGGGTGTTGACACCGCATTTGAGTTGGGGCCACCTTTCCTGACAGCCCAAAGCTGTTCCTGCCGGGTCACAACCAGCAGTTTGTCTAGAAGACTGTCACCAAAGCCAGACAGGTATGCCAACAATGGGGAGGCTTTGCTCACAGGACCCTTGGTGACTCATATTGTAGCACCCACCTTTACATAAACACTAAAAACATCCGAAGATGCTATGTGTGTTGAGCAGGGGAATGAGAGGGGATGTCTGTGTCCCAGGGTGGGTTCTGTGCCCTTCATGTTACACATTGCATCCTGTATTATAGCTGCTGATGAAATTGGTGTCTGAGCACTACCCAGAAACATGCTTGTCTGGAAGACTGCTAGGCCATGCAGTGATGTGTAAGCTACCTGCAGCTACAGTAGCAATCAGCTCTGTCATCCTCAGTGGAGTCCCTCAGTATCTACACACATCAGAGCATAATCTCCATGTAGGAAATGAAGAAAGAAGAGGGAAGGACACAATTAAAAGTCATACATGTGTAAGAAGTGCCTCCTTCTTGAAATACTTCAATCTCTAGTTTCACAACTCTATAATGGTAGTGTCTTCTCTCACAGCAAGAGATTCTCAGGTAATGAATGCTAGCCTAATGTGAACACTGACACCTATATTTAGTTCCATAATATGAGTGGCATGAGTGGCAATATGATGATCAACTGATGATCCTGTGCTTTAGTACATGAGCATCTCAGATAAATTGATCCTCCCATCTTCCAGTCCTACTCTTTGATCCATTTAATGCCCACAGGCTAAGACAGCATCAGAAGATTCTAGCTCAGAAAAAAAAATAAATTGCTAATGTGACTGAAGGGCTTTTTTGAAGACTATGTCCACATTCCTTTCCTCTATGGATGAAACCTTCTTGGTGTCGATATCTGTTTTATAAGATTTTAAGCCAGCTCAGACTGCCAAGAAGGATTAACTGATGGGAAGTGGGGTCACAAACAAGTAGAAAAAATTCTTTGTAGGAAATGGAAACAAGCAAGCTCAATGTAACTTTTGCATAAAATTTCCCAAACTCAGAGCAAATTCTGATGAAAAGGAACACTCATATCTGAAGAAACTAGTCTAGGAAAAAAAAAGAAAGAAAACAAATTTTTTCAACTGTTCACTCTTTGCACTCCAGTATGAGGCTTTTGTTAATTAACCATCAGAGGGCAGGGAGGGAGGAGGAAGTAGTATATCACTATATCATTTAAAAGCAAAAGTTTTAGTCTGAGGCCAAGAGTTTAAGAAGAATGTAATTTGCAAGTTCACATACTACTTTGAACATATATTTCTCCTGTTAATCTTGGTTATTGTTTCATCTCTGATGGGGCTAAACCTAGTTGATCACTAGCTAGGTTGCTGCATTGGGACCTCAAGGATAGATATTTGAGTTTCATCTGCTCTTGGTCTACTGGTCTTTGTCCCATCCTTGGCACCCCTGATGCACTTCTTAGATAACATATGGTATCTGTGATCTCTTCACAGAAATGGGGCTAAATGGTCCCTAGGCTGCCCTAGGCTGTCCTAAGCTTTCAGACACCACAGTGATTTAAACACACTGAATTCCTTAAATCTAGCCTGAAGCATGCTGGATTTGCATGTTACTCTTCAGTGATACAGGACAGATGAAAGTTAACAGATGCCCAAGATGTATTTGGATTTCTAAATACAATTATCCTCTACTTCAGTTAGCACAGGAAGGATACAGAACTAGACAAAATAATAAACACACATGCCTCTGTTTCCTTCCCTTGATTTTTTTGGATATGTCAGAAGATTTTTGTCTTTACTATTGAACTGTGTGGGATTTAGGGTGTTAGTTTTATTTGGATCCTTTTTGGAATATTCTTGAATATCTCATGCTCTCTCTCTCCTCTTTACACAGTGATTTTTCTTCTTCCTTGGCTAATCCTGCTTTGAGAGAAGCAATACCTTCTCTACTGAAAAAAAAAAAAAACCCAAAAAAAAAAAAGGGTTTGAAATCACTTTTAGTTAAGGAGTTGCAAAATGACATCTAATTCCTTTGTTCTGCCTCAGGGAGAAATTCCACTGCTCTGAGCACCAGCTCCCTGAAAAGAAGTCAGACAAAATTTACCCTGGCAAGCTTTAGCTATTGCATTTCTCCATTTAGCTTAATTTGAATGAGATTTCCTCAGGTTAATGACTTTCCATTTGAGCTGTGTTGTCATCCCATTGAATTTCAGTGAAATATGGCAATAGAAAGACAGTAGTGAAGGTATGAAATCTCACATAGAAGCTCCTTGTTTTAATTAGAATTCATAAACTCCACATCAACCATCTCCTCTAGTTTGTCATTGTTACTCTTCATTTATATTGTGCTTTTTAAAAGTCCAGTCTTTACCACAGCCAGCAAACAAGGTCATCGCTATACCTATCTATATATATATACCTACCTATCTATACCTATTTTACCAATAGGTAAACTCAAACTCAGTTATACAGCCACGTTGCAGTCTAATTAAACCTGTGGGTGCCACACTCCAGAACCAATCAGGGACAATACTGAGCTCAGGAGCCCAGTACATGATGGCATGACTCAGCCCGGGCCAGATACTTAGCCAATGCAGCTTGCATTTGTTTGATCTTTGATAAAGTGTTTTGAGATCATTTTTCAATCACACAATGACAACGAGGCCATTCTAAGCAAAATCTAATACTTTTTGAAACATGAGATCCTCCAAACCTTGAAAACAGATTAGTTACTTTTGCTTTAGGAGAGGAAGAATGCAGCTACAGTAAACTAGTTATAGCTGGGAGGGAGAGGTCAAAGGAGTAAAAGAGATAAAGCACTCTCTTTTAGCGATACTTTCCTGCAAACTCAACAGTGCATTTTTATATCATGTCAAGGAAGGTACATAATCCAGAGTACTAGTGACTTTAAAGGATGTGACACCATTAAGTGAATTACAGCTTTAGTGATGATGACATTTATTACTTTTGATTTGTAAAATGATAAAAATTACTCCAGTTATTAATACGATAGTACAGCTTTGTGCACAAATCATCATGTGAAATATTTTAAGAACCTCAGTCCAGAAGGGCAATATCTGCTTTCCAAAGCCAAGCAGTTGGGACAGTTTTCAAGTAGCTCTGTTGACAGTCTTGCATAAAAACTTGCTGGAGATGATGATGGACATTTGTCATGTTACCTGTTGCAAATTATCTTACTGAAACACCTTGAGATCCCAGCTGAGATCCCAGCACTGAGCTGAAATGAGGCTAAAAAATCAACTATCACAAATAAGCAGTTCAAATAGAATATAGCCTGGAAGGAGAAAAGGTGTCACTCAGTCATGTGTGTTTATGAATTTCAACTGTACTTGTCCTCTGACAAGCTATATTTTCTCATATCTGCTAAACTGAAAAAAAAAAAAAAAAAACCACACCAAACTGTTTTGTGATATTTCTTCTTCTGATTATTCTTTCAAGGTTTGTTTTACATGTCTTGCTTAAATATAGGTTCTCAATATCAATGAAAAATAAATTTCTACTGTTATTATTGTTGTTGCTGTTGTTATTTCTGGAATGTGTATATTCTTTTTCTCTTTTTCGTATGATAAAGAAAACCCAATAGAAAAAAAGAAAGTTAAATATTCTGTCAGAGAGATGAAGAATGGGACTGTTTTGCAAATGGAAAATGCTTTAAATATTACATTTTAAAAACAATAAGGAAAAATGCTATGAAAAAAGTTGACTCTTACCCAAGAGCTGTATAAAAATAGATACATAAAGCAGAATAATGCATAGCATATTTTAGAGCTTTGTAAATAACAAAATGGAAAACTGCCAACAATTAAATCTATTTATAAAGAATAAATAACCAATGCCAGTCTCTTCTATTCTTTAAGTTAATTTAAGTTGAAATTATCTATGAAATTCATAAAAAAGGCAGAACCAGAAAGGATATACCAATCAACACCTCGCAGTAGTATAACAGGCTTATAATGGAGCTGTAATAGAACAATCAATTTTCTGTTAAAAAAAGAAAAAGCAGTAAAGTGGATCTACTTCTGAGTAGTAACCAAACCTACTATTTACAAGTCTGTCTCCATGTATAGGGACTATTTCATGACATATATATCACATCAGATAAAACCATTAAATCAATATAAAAAGTAAAGCGAATTTCCACTTTTTCAGTTATGGCATGTGAAGTGTTAAGTGTAGAGAAACACATCTTATTTGCTTGTTTGCTTCAGCAGATGTGGTGAAGATAAGAAAAATAGAGCAGAAAGATTAAAGACATCTATGCTACCCGCCCAGGGCCCCCTCTACTGCTCTCATTAACTACTCTGTTAAACTGGCTAAAAATGTTTCACAAGCTTAATGGAAATGGCTTTTCATAATTGTTCTTCTCTAAACTTCATCTTACTTGAAGTCTGAATAATTTAGAGTGAGAGGAGATCAGAGGCAAGTCATAGGTTAGGGATTATGAGATTATCAGGGCATCCGCGGGAGGGTATAATCCTCAACAGGACCCTGCAGGGGAGATTTCTCCCTCGCCGCTCTACGTGACCACACTGAGCCTCTTTGGACTCTTTCCTCTGATTGATCTCAGGCAGTTCTATATGGCCCAGGAGATGGCTGATTTCTGTTGCAGGAACCCCAGCACAGTGTGTCCACCTGACTAATAAATGAATCACATAAATAAATAAACTATGTGGGAAAATATATAAACAAAATTCTATTAATCTATAAAAGCAGGAAGTCCTGCTTTCTGTGTGCGTGTGTGTGAAGGCTATGCCTGTGATGTCAGATTAATTTATATGTTTTTGGACACGACAAAGTCTCATTACATTATCTATTCCTATTCTGTGCAGAAATTAACTACTGTTGGCTTTGGTTTATTTGCATATAGCTGCTTTACTGTTTAGACTCATAAAATTTACCAACCACAGACTATCAGCAATAAAGCAAATCTGTTTGAGTCATAGTTCAAAACACCATGGTTTCAAACTCAAATATGGGACACAAAAGCCAGAGGGTGTGGAAAGAATGCTTTCTTATTACAGGCTCTGTCCTTTGCCTCTGCACTGTCTGTTTTTTCCACAGCTCAGCAATACAAACTTCCCCTAAAAAGACCTTGAGAATGCCTCTCCCTGACAAGAGCAGGGTACCAGGCAGGACAGGGTCAAAATATAATCATGGTGGCTGTGATGACTGAGTAGTTCAGGAAAAAAGACAGAGCTGCTCACCTGACTTTCAGCCCAGTCATGGTATATTTGGCACAAAGATCCTTAAATTAATTTTAAACAAGCTTGGGGTGCAGAATCAACCCTAACATGGAAATGTAGAATTCCACAGGATTCTTACTCCTCTAGAATTTAAAAAGAAATCAAAAATTATGAAGCTGAAGACTAAGGCCCTTGGCAACACACAAAGGGAGCAAGCTATGATGTGTCCCATCTTGACTGTTAATGGCACTAAGTATTATCTTGGATCATGCAATACAGCAGAACCAGATGGGATGTGTCACTGAAAGGGCATAGCAAAAAGCAAACAAAGGGACTTGGACAAGGAGGATAAAATATGCAGGATCTCAACAGCATCCGTAGTTCTACTTTCTTGCAAAACCATCAGATTTTGAAATATAAAAGAGAGGGGAAAAAAAAAAAAAAAAGATATATTTACTGTAGAAAGAGTAAGAGGTCAGGCAGCCCACAACTATATAGATGTATCAAAATCACCCAGGCTACAGAATATGCATTCCTTTCACCAATGGCCCATGTATGGAGAGGGCCACCAGCCAAGGTTCTAGCCCTATCATTATTATTATCTCTTCACAGCTTATACATTGGAAATTAAAACATTTTGCTGCTGTTGCAATTTTATTTACCCCAATGCCCCACTATGAAGAATGTACTGCAAACCCCATCCAGTGCTGACAGACTTGCAAAGCATCAAATCCTCCAGAATTTCATGGGTAAATAAAGCACATTTCTTGCTGTTCTCCTTGCTTTTTAGTCACATACTGACTCTTGTCCTCCCTACATTTTTCTCTCCTGTTTTTGACCCAGGCTCGTGCCCCACCTTCATAAAGCTGTTACTCTCTCATGTCTGTACTTCCTAATACTCTTTATCAGCAACAGAATTTTTCAAGACTCATTCAAACTGTGATAGAAACAATATTAGTTGTCATGCAGGAGTTTAGGGAATTCTATGCATTACAGGCAATCATTTTTGGAGGAAAAGGGAGAATGGTGTTACATTTTTCACAATAAGTAATTCATGCTTTTACTCAATTTTCTCTGAACTACCACCTTGAGTTTTGCTTTGTTAATCAGGTTAACTATATAAAAATAAATCAGTTCTTGGTGGATTAATGAAATCAACACATTGAATGAAATGTACAGACCCAGATCCATTTTTTTTTTAAGATGATGGAAGGTTTTCCAATGGCTTATGCTGACTTCTATTCTGTGCAACATCAGGTACTAAAATGCAGGTGAACAGTAAACTTTTTTTCCTTTTATGTGGCTAATACAAACTGACCGTGACATTCAGTCTTTATTTGGCTCCTGTTCCAAACCAGACCATATAAGTAAGGAGAGGCCTAGACACTCAGCCATTCATAGGATTAGTAGCTCAGTCAGAAAACCCTTCAAAGCAAAGGAAGTCTTGCAAAGGCAGAGTATGAAATACCACATATGATATTGAAACTTTCTTTTTTTTAAGACTAAAACTCTTGAAGCAGGATGTGTAGATTGCCCAGCAGCTCTGAGAAGGAAATTTATCTGCAGCATGCCCCCTATTACTAGCACAAGTGAATTTGAGGCTAGTGAGTGTATCTAGTTAATTCATTATACCTTGTGTATATAGGAAAACTGACCAGGTATAAAGAGTAAATGTATTAATTTTCTTCTAACGCGTGACTATTCCATCCATCTACTTAGAACAACATCTCCTTTCAGTCATAGCTTTAGTACACAACAACAGTACAAACTGTATTGTAGATCAGTTACATATATTTTCACCAGTGTCATCTGTGTTACCAGTGAAAAGAAGTTTTCTCCCATACCCTTGTTTACATTATGCTCAAGATGAACAGAGTTTTTCTCTTCCACTATAGAAGGTAGAAAATGCTGGCCAGCTGAGCAGTTCTAGTTCCTGTACAGTTTGATTCATCAGAGAGTAATTGCTTTGGGAATTGAGACCCTCATTTTTTTGCATTTGGAAATAATTCTTGAATTTGGGATAGGGCCATCTGTTCCCATATAGCATCATTCTCTTTATGGGATCAACAAATTATTTCTGTTTTATTTCCATGGGTCAGCTCTGAATTTACACACAGGATGAGAAAGTATGCATTATTATGCGTGTCTGTACCTACAAGTCTTCATTGCAGGGTAGAAAAAGCTGAAAGGTGATATTGTTTCCATTTGAAATAATTACTAATGATTACTTGAAAGGAAGTGCAGCAATTTCTGAGGAAGTCATCATTTGTATAAACTCTAGGAAGCATCTCTGAATACTATCTCCAGCTACTGTCTGTTCTGAATCACATTTTTAGAATAAAATCATCAGATAAACTGTAAAGAGAGTACTCCAGAATACTTGGGGTCCTGTATATGCAGCATGTGTATAATGATTTACCAGGTGAACTGTTAGCATACAATCATTTCTCTGTCATATAAGAAGGTCAAGTGGACAAAGTAATCCAGTTAGTGCAAGGACCTGTTTTCTGTGATACTGGGCCAGAGATCAGTTATTAACAGAATAGCTGGGATGACGAGTTCCCATCTTCTGTATTTCCCATCTTTTGGTGTTGTGCCTGCTTTATGTGCAGCTGCATTTCAAAAGATGCCTACATTTTATGTGTATGAGAGAGACACATAACAGGATGAGGACAGAACATATGACTCTTGAGAGATATGTGACCCAACCTGCAGAAATGATTTGGCATTATTAATCTAAAGGGCTGTAACTGGTCATTTTTCCAAGCAACTACATCTTCTCTTCTAAACATATCAGAATGTTTCCTAGTTGCATCAGTTTCCAATCTTGGAACACCGTGTGGCCTTGCTTCTGTCCTAGAGTACATTGACACCTCATTGCACTCAGTAGCTTGTTCTCATTTATGTCCTGTTGGAAAAAAATAAGTCTTTGTGTACTCAGATTTGTACTGATGAAGTGCCTGCCAATACTTTTGCTTGGTAGAAAGTTTCATCCTTAAAATTAAGTTGTAAATGTGGAGTGATAGTGGTGGATTGCATCCATCACTGAAACAGATAACCTTTATAAATATAATCTTCAATATTGGAAACAAAAGTGCACTTGGAAAGAAAAATTAAAAACATACTCAACTGATAGAGAAATGTAATGAGATAGGCAAGTGAAGTTAAAAAAATCTTACCACCTCTTTCTTCGGATAAGAGCAATTTGGGTTGCTCTGACACCAATGGTATAGTTATATTCTTAATGATAATGCCATCTGATGTTGTTAATAACATCTGATGTTTTTTAAGGGATAGTTGTGATTAGAAGTTTGATTCTTCACCACCACAGAAGACTAAGGTCTTTTACTAGTAGTGATATAGGAGAGCAATAGTGTAGAAGACAACTATGGGGAAATGGAAAACAGGGTGTACCAAAGCAAGCTATGGTCAGTGCCGGGGTTCAGGGTTGTAGGGCTGAAGGCTGCAAAGCTAGGAGGAGGAAGATCAGGAACTCTTATCAGTCAAACAGGCACAGGGTTGGCTCCTTTCTGTGACCTACACCCTGCTGACTCTGCTGTGTTAGAGAAAGGAAAATATTTAATTCCAGAGGTTTTCATCAGCCTGTTGTTAGCTCCCAATTTAACCCACAGATTGGGGAATATGAAGTATACAAAGCATCCTCAGCCTTAGACTTTCAGTTAGGAACAGATTCCTCCCACAATTCCTAACACAAAACTAAGCAAAGATATTGCCTAGTATTGATCCTTTTTAAAGTAAGATCCAAGCAACAGATCTTAATAGAGAAACCTTACTATAACACAAGCAGAACCACAGGACATTCTCAACACACAGAATAAAATTGTTTGCATAATTGTAGCCCTGATAAAAATGTATTTACCCTACTGAATATATGTTTCAGACTGTTTCCAGTGTTTTTCTTCTAATGGATGTTTTCCTCAGGCTACTACTATTGTTGAAGCCTTACTAAATTAGTCATCCTCCTTTTTATAGTCTGATTTTAAAAACATATAGTATAATTTTAAAAAAAATCTAAGTTTTCTTCTTCTTCCATGGGAAACCCCTTTTTTATCCATTGTCAGATTCACTTTCTTCAGCTAGACTGATGGTAAGTGTGCAAAGCAAAGCTGTTCCAGCCTTTACATGGGCCCGGTAAGAAACATGGGTCTCCTCTCCATAGGCCCTTCCATGCCATTGCTAGGTCCTGCCACTCAAACTAATGCTTTTTCCTTTAGGCATCTTGTGAAATCACTCTGCATAATATGTATATATATATATTTAAAGCTGCTCTTCAAAACAAAAACAACAGTAAAAGGACTGCTCAGAAGTTAATATAAGTCATATTTCAACATTTTTGCTGAGATCAGTCATTTCTTCAGACTTAGAGTCCTGCAATTTCCTCAAGCTTCGACCCTCCTTCCTCTGGGGCAACAGTTTCCCCTGTGGAAAAAATCCATCCCTACTCTGAATTCCACCATCAGGTGAAATTTGGTGAAATCTGACTTTCCAAATCCAGTCCCTGAGGAAATCATTTACATGTGAGTGATAAAGCACAGAGATGAGATTGCTCAAAAAGTCACTTCATCCTGTATATGCAGTATCCTTTTTTTTGTATCTCAGTTCTTATGGTTTTATATTCTCACACCCTTGCAGAGTCAAATGCTCGTCCCCAACACAGGCATTCCCAGGGAAATGGTAGGACAAATGTCTGAGAGAGGATGGTCTCATTCTCCTCTCCATACCATACTGTCTCTAGAGGTAAATGTTCTCTGTCATTGGAAAAAACTGACCTTGTCCATATCAGAGGGAATGAAAGAACACAAATTGAGTCCTATCACCCATATGCAAAAGAAATAATAAAAAAACATCCAGGAATAAACAACAGTCCCCCCTGCAAACTAACAGCTGAGTGAGCTTCAAGCTGACCCAGTCAGACTCCTTGCTTTATCAATAAATGTCATTATCTCTGCCTTGATTATTTCTGCTACAGAGGGTATCTGCAAGGTTATCAAGACACAAGCAACTTAATAAGATCGCAAACAGATATGGTTGATAATTGTTTTCTGACAGGTTTATGTCCACAACTGATACATCTTTTAAGGGTTTGATATTTTTGCAGACAAATCTAAGGAGAAACATATGGTGTGCCTTATAGCATGTGGAGTCTAGGGTGGTGCGGGGGAGAGGCAGAGGGGGAGGTGGCATTGATACGAAACAAGGAAACCCCTTCATGTCACTCTAGCCTTGAGATCTTCTTAGTGCCTTGTTCAATACACTGATAAATGCATATCTCAGTGAAGCTCCAGGAGGACTACTTCACGTTAGGAGATTTTATTTTACAGATTGCCATCTAGACAAGAGAAATCTGATTTCTGAACAAACACAAAAGGCTCGCTGTGCTTTGTGGGTGTATTGATCTGGCAGCACTACAGCAGCTGTGAGCTCAAATGTCTGTGCTGCTGGCATAATCAGAAACATGCCGCATGCAGGATGCAGCAAGCTTCAGGAGCTTAACAAGTCAGATAGGGGGCCTGTCAATTCCTTTCAGGGCTAACAGCAGGGTAAAGAAGTAGTATATATGGGGAACTATCAAAGGTATTGGAACAAAAAAGGGATGAGGAAATGATTAAAGAAAATTAAAATCCATAAGAAAAATCACTGGAAGATACAAAGTACCAGCTTATTCACCTATTGTACAGATATGTTAGCTTTACAGTACTCACACAAATCCAATGTGATGACCAATTACAGTCTAAAAACCTAAAACCTCCTTTCAAAATGTCTGGGTGATATCATGTACTGTGTTTACCTTTCTCATATTTTCCAGCAGTCGTGAAGCCCTCCTGTGTTGAGCAAAGCTTTTTATGGTAGGAAAGAATCTGCTTTGTTATTTTTCATGTTTTTCAAGCATCTTTCATCATAATAGAACATCATACTTTTGGCTTGTGGATACGTTTATGTATTATTTTTATCTTGCTTTCAGTACATACACATTTTCTCTTAATGGCTTTCTGGTAAATGTATGAGCTTACTCTCCACAGTTCGCATCTTGATACAATACTTGCACCTGACATTTTCTAAAATGATGGGGTTTGTTCAGGCAGTAACATAGTGCACAAAAGAAAGGTAATACTGGTGGTTTATAGCATGTGGACTTGGCTTTGAGATTAGTAAGTCATTAACATATGGTCTGTCCTGGCAAATGCTCACACACACAGCACCTCCAGGTGTGCGAGGAAGCACAATGAACAGGGAGCACTTCCTCCGCATGACTCTGCAGAATGCCTCTCTCTTTTCTTTTTCCAGAGACATACCACCGAGAGAGAGGCATAAAACCTGTCTGTTCTGGTCAGAGTTAAAGCTGCTGGAATGATGAAGTGTGCTTTCATTTGGTCCCTGTGCTCATTATTTGTGAATCATGTGAGAAGTACAGTAATCTCAGTTCTGCTTTCTCTTCTAGTATGTGAATTTTCCAAGTGTTCACTACATGCTTTGTTAGGTAGCTACCCTCACTACACCTTCATAAAACTCAGAATTAATCAGGCTTTTAAAACAGCTTTTGTTAGCCATTCTTTCATGTAGTTACATGTAGGATCTACCTTCATAATTTTTAATTAGTGGAGGGGAAGAGTCAGAGGAGAACTAAATTTAAACAGAGAATGGGGGCAAGTGGCCCTGACCACAGCAGTAACATCTGGAAAACAGCAATTACTGTGCAATTACAACAGAAAGTACCTACTAGTGAAAATGCTCAGTAATGCATCACTCTTCTCTGATGGCTGGGTCATAGAAAGCAGCCATTAATGGGAACACTGGATCTTACTCACCCAGGAGCACCAAGATGAATCAGACCTAACTGTGTAATAGGAATACAGCATCCCACTCTCTTTTGCTTTGGTAATGAAGAATTTAGAAAATGTATATGTATTAAGCAGTTTAGAAACATATATTCCCCACACAGCCAAATAAACCATTGACATATTGATGGAATAGCCTACCTCCACTCTGAAAAGGAGATATGAGTAATTATAAAATGCATTTTCAAGTCTCAGGTGTCAAAATTGTGGCTGTCAGCCACAGAGCTCTTTTGAGCTAACTCAGCTTTGTCCAATAAGCTGCAGAGCCCACAAAACCAAGTCACTAAACCTTTCTGTTCTCTAGCTATTCCACTAGAAAATATCTACACTATTAAAAATTCATTCTTTAATGGGTAAGGTCTGGGTAAGGCAGAGAGCTACAGAGCTCCAGGAGTCCTTGCTCACGTACCACTTAGAGCTAATTTGGACAGCCCTAAACATACCGAGTGTGCCTTTGATTCACTTCATTTTCACTTCAGAAGTTAGATACAATAGTACCAATTCTTCCAACTGAGAGCTAGAGAAGGGTGGCAAAGCCATGGGATTCCTTCATACCTTTGGTATCAAAGAATTCACAACCTAGGGTGGGTAGTGTCTTCCTCCAAAGAGGAACCAGTATGCCTTCATCAACTCCATGTGGAAGTCAGATGCTTGTTTCAGGAGGACTGCTTCATGAGATATCAAAAATGCAGGTGGAGTTAATCCTATTCCAAGTTCTACTTTACTTCTGCTAATGGAAAAGTAGCATTAGCTACAGAAAAAAACCTTTCCTGTTTCACATGATCTCACTCATTTCCACACTGCATCTAGATTTTGGTCAGAGTCAATGGATGCAACCTTTCTTTTTGCCAAAGTGTATGAAACACCAGTTCAGAGTCAGGCATGATTGGGCTGCTGATGGGCAGATAAAGTACACTCCAGGCTCTCCTTTCTCATGAGACTGAAGTAGCACTAGGCAGAGCTAATGGAGCAATGGCTTCAGCCCTTTCGCTTCTTTTACTTCCCCTTGATAAGCCTGAATCAATGCAGCTGTAAAAACTGCCTATGTACTTAACATGCAGTTTCATCTATCTCTTCTCCTTTTCTATTCCTCTCACCACCTTTTGTTTCTTGCTGAATGTTGAAATCACTAGGTCATTGAGACAAAGACTGATATTTATTTTGTGTTTATAGCATCTAGTACTGTGAGGTGTTAAATGGCATCTTAGGCACTTTCAAAAAAAAAAAAAAACAAGGAAGTAATATAATGCCTTTTGAGCAATTACAGTGGCAGTGTTAATAGGTATTTGCTCCATTGAACAAAATGATGCTTACAGAGCAAATGCAATTCACTCTGTAATGTGAATGGTGGTAAATCAAAGTAAGAGGAGATGAATAGTTCAACTTGGCTAATCTTAGTGACTCAAAATATTTGTCTGCTCAGCTTTCAGTACAGTTGCTGGAAATTATTCACGTTGCTTTCTACCTTTTCTCTAGGTTTTTTCACTACTGAAATTCCATTGATCCCAGTTGCAGCCTGTAACACTGAAGGCTCAGTTGCACTGTACAGACACAGAGACTTCTTGCTCTGGTTGGGGATTAAAGTGTACAAAACCTTATTAACCTTAATAACAGCATATCTTTATGTGTAAGAAGTGCTTTAAAGATATGACCTAGATCTGGAACTCAGCTCTAATCTTTAAAGAGACATTTTAAATTTTGGAATCACCGAGATCTTTCAAATCATTGAGAAATGTCTTTGTCCTACATAATAATTTAAGAAAAGAATTGGGATTGGGTTTGATTTTTTTTTTTTCCAATTTTATACTAGCAGGAAAAAAAAGTTGCATTTTGAACAATGTAAACTGGGAAAATTCACAGGCTGGTCCAATCTGTGGGGCCTGACTTCACTTCTCTGAAGACAGCTGTAGCAAGAGACTATCTTTAGATTCAAACAGGTTTGACACCCTTATTGCCTGATACTTCAAGCAACTAGATCTAAAACATTACATAAGAGAACACTGACTGGATCCATTTATGACTGGCTACAAATATCTAAACAGAATAAAAAATATTGATGAACAAATTTCTCTATTTTGCTATGACTATTACAAGATATACAAATGTGGAGGCAGTGAAAAGGATTTATCCAATAATATTTTCTTTAAATATCTTTAGCACATTCATTCAATAGTATAAAGTCACTGTCAACTAAACCTGTTAAACATCTTGCTCTGCAGTGATCTATACAAATCTACCCTAAAAGTATGGTCTGTAGCCATCACCCTTTTGAATGACAGACATTCACAGAGAGAGGGCAAATGCAGACTATTGCTTTATTTCTGCTTTATTCCTTCCCTAGAACAGGCAAAGCACTTCTAAACAGAAAAGGTAAAATTATTTATTAAATTCATTAGGATTTAAATGGTTTCTCACAAGAACAGTTTCCAATTACTATTCTCTATTTGCAGAAATGGGACTGTCATTCAGGGGTTGCTGTTATTTCAGTCAAAACTCCCAACAGTGACCGGGAAATGAAAGGCTTCTAGGGAAAACACTGATATCCTGGACTAGTCCGTTCCCCTGCAGCCCCTGTGCTAGTTTAATATCTAGTTATTGTTATCTGTGCTTTTTTTTTCCATTCGGATCTTAGCATCTGTTATGAACCCATGCAAGCACACATTAAACTCTTCCTCCTACAATAAAGACTCTTGCCTTCCAGAGCTTTCTTAACGTTGCAATTCAGATACACACAAAATATCAGACAAAGCTGAAGACTGTGCTCCTAAGCCATTGACAGTTTTTATTAAGGCCTTCCAGGTCAGCAGAATTCAGGGCTTCTTTTTCTTTGTCAAATATAGGACCTGGTCAAAATGGCTTATAACCAATTACCACTCATCAGTTAAGTCATACTTTCTAGGTAGTGGCAGTTGATATGAATGGAATTAATCTAAGTTCTGCCCCTTGGGCATTATCCTTGAAGACTTCAGTGAGAACTTGACAGACTCATTAGTTAACAGTGCATTCATGGCTTCTTAATATCATTTTGGCTTATTAATTAATGAACCATTTAAATCATGCTCAATATAGTGATGAGGTAGCCTCATCAAATCAAATCAGAATGGAGGTCAAGGAAGAAAGGTGAATAAGCTCCAGGCTTTTGTATCTTTGGGTCTTTATGCTTTCTCTTCTCCTTTGACATACCTGATTAGTCCACACAACCTAGGCCCATCTCTATCAGCATGGAAACTAGCATGAATCTCTCCTAACCTCAGAGAACAGTTATGAATGACCCCTGGAACAACCTGCTTAAGTAGCATTATCAGCAAACACCTTTTTCTCCTTTCCACATCGCAAAGGATTCATTATGTGTTTGACCAGTTGAGCTTGGACAGGATCCAACAAGAAGAAAGCTTTCTCCTCGTGTTATTTGCTTAGGCTAGGGCTGACAAACTAAAAAAACATGGAGTTGGACACATTCAATCATACAAAAAACAGGCAAGCACATCCATCTCAGAGAGGAATAGCATCCTCATGTAGTGCAGAAAAATAAAAGCTAGCAGATCTACCAGAGCATGCCACTAGTGAGCAACAGGTTCCCTCCCCCAGGCTGAAATACAGAAACTGAAAATGAAAGCCACAAGAGAAAGAGAAAGAGAAAGAGAAAGAGAAAGAGAAAAAAAAGAAAAAGAGAAAAATAAAAATAAAAAG
>JANIJG010009102.1:0-17950 GCA_024611175.1 Megaceryle torquata | reverse complement strand
AAAGAAAAGAAAAGAAAAGAAAAGAAAAGAAAAGAAAAGAAAAGAAAAGAAAAGAAAAGAAAAGAAAAGAAAAGAGTGTGAATTGAAGGACAAATTACAACAAAGGCTGCTCGGGTTATCAACAGAACAGCAGGAGAAACCACACAGAGCTCTGAACGGGTTATCTGGTGGAGAGGAGATCCAGGAAGAATCTGTCCTCCATCACATTGCCATAGGAGGAGAAGGAGAAGGAAGCATCACTGCAAGGGAAGCCTGTGTCTCCCAGTCATCTGCCCGAGAGGCTGCCTGTACCCTGGCTTTCATTCACCCTGCAAAATTTCTTATGGTGACAACAGACTGTGAAGCCAAAAATAGGACATTACAGGAGTATGCAAAGTGGGAGTGTCTTCACCAGTCCCAGGCAAAGGTAAGCCATCATGGAAGCAGGCATGTAGGCTGCTATTGTGTTGGTATTTGTTTTCCCTGACTGTATCATCTAATAAATATTTTCCCAGAGTCTGGCTGTTCCTGAGTTCTGTCCGGGCACCTTCAGAGCACACAAGTGCAGATGCTGAGTGTGACTCACAGCTGCTGATGTGATGCCTGTCAGCACCAAGAAACTGCAGAGCAGGCTCCAGGAGGGAGGATCACACCCCTGCATATCATATGAGGAATATCCCCAGCAAGGCCATAAATCCTAAGGAATAAGGGCATACCTGAGGTATCATTAGCTAGGACAGCCTATCTGCTATGAAAGCTTGCCACTTTAGTCTCAAGCCACTCATGAGGCTATTCCATGAGCATTCAATAATCTCCACTTTTTTTTTTTTTTTTATTAAAATTTACTTTGGAGAGCAGGAGCAGTTGAATAACTGGACTGGTAGCAAATACACTGAATTCTTACACTGTCTTTGCCAACTTGTTATGTGACTGACAGCATGTCATTTCACTTTTTTGTCTCAGTTTTCTACTAGTATATGAGGATAACAATAGTCCAAGTGGTTTTGAGAGACTAAATTCACTGATATCCTAAGCCCAAAGCCCATTGAAGTCAATGAAAAAGCTCTCAATTACCTTGAAGGGCTTCAGGCCAGAGCTTGCTTATTCAGCATTACAAGAAGCATTTGAAAACCCTTTAAACAGTGCCATATGTGTGCAAAGGTATTGGATATTACAGGACAGAAGAACAAACTTTTCAACTGATACAAGTACACATGAATAATACCTTTTCACAGTCCCATTTTTAGTGATCTTTGCTCCTTCTGAAAAAAAAATCATGTAATACAATTAATGTCAATACTCACAGTTGTCTTCAATATTCGACAAAAGATTTATTCTGTTAACCACAGACTCCTTTTAATTTGAAAAAAAAAAATGCAAATTTGGACAGATCTGAAAGCAATGCAGTCATGTATAATAGCTGTCATTCTTTAGCAATTTATGGTCAGTCTTTGTAAACTTTTGTGACAGGTTTCAGTTGATTGACAGCTTGCGTACCAGAGCCCCACAAACAGGTTTTAAAGCTCCAAGACAGACCTAATTTTCTCTAATAAGATTAGATGCCACAGTTCAAGACTACCCTATGAATAAAAAGCCACTATTTATAATGGTCTAGCTACTGTTATGCTCTGCAGAGACTGACAGACTTTACTGAAGCTCTGGACTGAGGTCAATAATCTCCTAGGTCTGTTGAGAGCCCTTATGGTCAGAAGGAATAATTTGATGTCAAGGTCAAGGTCTTTACTGAATCCAGGTAATTTGGTACAGAAGCTCAGAAACAAACTGATGTGCAACAGCGAGAAAACAGCAGTGCTGGCAGGGATGTTGGTGTGATGGTGTTTAACCCTATGATGTTCAGGAAAAAGCAGGAAAAAACACAGACTAGGCAGTTGATGGTCACACAATGAAACAAAGAGGAGAAAGAAGAAAGATGCCATTTTGAAAGCACTTGTAGATAACTAGTCTTAAAATCCTGGGCTATGTGATATTTCTTAAACTGGCTTTGGAAGGAAAAAAAAAGGTGCAACTAGTGACACTGAACTCATTTACATACAATCAAATTATTCACTAAAGTTACAGACCACAATGAAAAAAATGAGCCAAATGTTTCAGTATTCTCTACAAAAAGGTGTCCTGTTTCTTCAGTATGTAATAACTTTGTGGCAAACTTTACCTCGTTATTAGAAATCTTCAAAATCTGCTTGAAAAGGTTTTAAAACATCAGAACAAAGCACTTTCTGTTGATGTGAAATGTATTATTCACAACAGCTTGCTTGTCCCTCTGAATTTTCAAAATGATCAACAAATTAGAAAACAAAACAAAACCCATCATTCATCCAGTCCTAATTAAATAATTGCTTAACACAGTTAAGCACACAGTTATGCTCAAGGGTTTGGAGTCCCCAGCAGTTACAGAGTACAAAAAGAGAGAAAGTGGGAAAAGGCTGCAGGGGAACTGTAACTCAATAACCCAGACATTTTGCAGGCAGTAAATGCTGAAGTATTATCATAGTAATTGACATCACAAATGCTCCAAGCTAAATATATTGATTGCCAAGGTCAGCATTTTAGGCAGCAACAGCAAATATGCTCATCCATTAGCCCTGAAATATTGATTTCAGTCAGGAAAATAGAAGCCAGAAAAAGGAAAATACTTGAGCAATAAAATGATCTTTCTCTATCTTTGTTTTCCAGACATGGGAACAGACACGCTGTTCAGAGTATGTCAGCACTTACAGGATTGCTGAAGACTCACACGGATTTCCCATTCCTCGGCCTATTCAGCATGCATTCGTATTCAAATGGCTAAAAAAAACAAAAAAAACAAACAAAAAACAAAACCAAAACCATAATAAAACAACAAAGCAACAAAAAAGACCACTTCAGGTGTAGAAAACAGAAAACACACAAGGGCACAGCTTTGGCTTTACATTGCTTGATAGAGTATGAAGTATCTCAAAAATGTGAGTTCTCTTCTTAATACCATTAAAGAAGGTACAAAGTGTTTTGTAAATGAAACCTGGTAAGTGCCAAATGCTTAATTATATAGCAAATACCAACCATTAAGAAAGTCTCCCAAGGCTATACATTTCCTGTAAATTGCTTTCTCAGTGATTGTCTCAGCTTTTTATGCTGTATTACTTAAAATGAAAAACAGTATGATGAAACACAATGAAATAGATTTTATAAATCTAGACAGAAGTGAAAATTTTTCCCAAACACTTAAATGTTTCACAGTATGCATTTTTTTGACAGAAATAATTGTCTATGCCTTCTTTAGTTATGTGTGTGACTAAATGTTGTTCAATGCTAACTCCTATCACTGGGTGAAACTACGTTGTAAAAAGGTGCTTTATGATGATGACTGTAATTATTTTCTAAATCCTTATCTAGGAGGCAAAGGCAAGCATGATTCTCAAAATAACTGACTCTCCAGGAGTATGATCTTTTTTTTTCCTTTAATTCCTTGTTCCCTGCTAGAAATACTTTTCTTTGTGCTTTTTTTTCTCTCACATAGCAAATTTTCAGGAGGAATGCAGCAAGGCTAGAATGGAGCCTCAGCAAACTGATTGCTATATCCCTATGGATTTAGTGGCCAAAGGCAGGCAGATGAAATACACTGTGTGCATTTGGACTGCTTATGTAGCACCTGTACATATAAAACCATGCAGCAAGAGATTCAGCAGCCATAACTACAGCAAGCAGTGCACAACTGACAAGTGATGGTTGTATCCCAGGGAACTCGAACACATAACACAATACAGCATGGCTGGAAGCAAAATTGCTGCTTTTCAGTTTGAGGGTACATTAAGAAAAGGTAGCATATTAAGTGGTTATAGAAAGTAATAATGAGTTTGATGACTATTTTTAGTCTCAGCATTTATGTTTGTGAACTATTTGCTGGGACCAGAACACTATACACATTGCATGGGGTTTTTTCACTGTAATTCAGTCACAAAATTAGTCCTGCTTCAGCATGCCTGTGTACCCTTGCATTACAGCTTGGAATCTTTCACTGTAAAGAGAGGTAATAAGTCTTACATTTATGTTGTCTCTTCCCATAACTTTCCATTATATATTAGCAGACTACACATGCACAGTGCAGATACAGCTATTTCTTAGAGAAGAATGCAACAGCTCAGTATGACCACAACTTGGGCAGCAGCAGAGGGAGGAAATTACTGCCAAGAATGCCAGGAAAAAGTGCCATGGGAATGATTAGGTTTACACAGAGGAAAAAGACTGTTAATTAAATGACCAATGCAATAAGACACTGAAACATATTCCTTTATCAGATTATTCCTTAGGGAAAGTGGAGTGAACCCACTTGTATAAGTAGTTCTAGGACTTACAATCTATCTGAATCTCTCCTAAGAACTTAGTGATTTAGAGAGGAGAAAGGGAGAAGTAGAGAAGAAGTTACTAAATCCTCTTTTTTCAGAAGATGTCAACATACTGGTGGAAATGGAATAAATTGAAGATGTTGTCTACAAAGATGCTAAGGCACAAGCAACTAAGTGTCTGTTCTACACATTCTCTAAAGCAGCCAGGTGTAAGATGGAATGATCTGTGAAGTCCCAATGCCTACACATACAGATAGCTTAGAGCAGGGGTGGAAAAACACATTTATGTGCCAGGGTCCAGTTGCAGCTGGTAGCCCAGTGAAGAGCTGTGCCTATAGCAGGAGAAAGAAGGGAAGTCCTGACTTCAGGGAGTATTACAGCACTTTGGCCTGGACCATGAGCATAACAACCAGACAGAGAAGGCTTTATTTCATCTTTCCTCAAGGCCAGAGATCACATGCTGCCCCTGGAGACCACATTATCAAAACATGATCTAAAGAGGAAGAAAATTAACAGGACTTTAATTTCAACAGTCTTCAGGACAGGATTTTCAATAGAAAACACATTTTTCATCTTTTTTTTTTTTTTCACCAATGACCTGGAAGAAGGGACAGAGTGCACCCTCAACAAGTTTGCTAATACAAAACTGGGGAGAATAGCTGATACACCAAAAGGCTTTGCTGCCATTCAGCAACACCTAGACAGGCTGGAGAGCTTGGTGAAGGGGAACCAGTGAGGTTCAACAAAGGCAAGTGTGGAGTCCTCCACCTGGGGAGGAATAACACCATGTACCAGTATAGGTTTGGGGTTGACCTGCTGGAAAGCAGGTCCATGGGGAAGGACCTTAAAGTCCTGGTGACAACAAATTAACCATGAGCCAGCAGTGCGTTCTTGTAGCCAAGAGGACCAAGGGTATCCTAGGGTGCATTAAGAAGAGTGTGACCAGCAGGTTGAGGGAGGTTCTCCCTCCCCTCTACTCTGCCCTAGTGAGACCACATCTGGAGTACTGTGTCCAGCTCTGGGCTTCTCAGTTCAAGAGAGACAGGGAACTACTGGAGAGAGACCAGTGGAGGGCTACAAAGATGATGAGGGGACAGGAACACCTCTCTTATGAGGAAAGGCTGAGGGCTGTTGAGCCTGGAGAAGACTGAAAGAGGATCTTATCAATGCTTATGAATATCTAAAGGGTGGGTGTCAAGAGGATGGGGCTAGTCTCTCTTCAGTAGTGCCCAGTGACAGCAGAAGGGGCAATGGGCACAAATTGGAACACTGGAAGTTCCATCTGAACATGAGGAAAAACTTCACCATGAGGGTGACAGAACACCAGAATAGGCTGCCCAGAGAGGTTGAGGAGTGTCCTTCCGTGGAGATACTCAAAACCCTCCTGGACACATTCCTGTGCATCCTGCTATAGGCAAACCTGCTTTGACGGGGGTTGCACTAGATAATCTCCAGAGATCCCCTCAAATAACTACCATTCTGTGATTGTCTGTAATTCTCTGGTCCTTAGTATTCACAGTGAGACAACTACCAACCGCTCTAGCCAAAAGCCAGCTTCACACATGGAATAGTAGGCATTTTTCAAAACTGATTTTTAAGAAAGAATTTGAAAATAAAGAGTGACAGATCAATAATTCAAGTGGGATGGATACCTTATAACACTCATTCCTAACAGAAGGAAACAAAAAGGAATTAAAAACCCCTGGCCAACTGTTAGAGCTTGCATACATGTTGAATCCAAAAGAGAAGCCCCTCGATACATAATACTATAGTGATTTGTATTATTATGTAATCTCTATTAGGTATTAATTTCCAACACAACTGGCAGGACTCAGTACAAAGGAGTCAGGACTGCTGCTTGTACATAAGTTTATCAGTTCCTTCTCTCCAATCCTCTTAGAGAGATAAAGATATTCAGTAATTGTTGTTTCCACTTTTATACCAGTTATCATGGGCCAAATCATCCTGTGAAAATCATCCCATCTGCTCTAACACCAGTTTTACAATAGACACTCAGATAACTTCATTTATACTTTCCAAATGTTATGTCTTCATAAAGTAGAGCAAAATTTCATTCATGGTACAGAAATTCAAATCACCAACAGATAGAAACTAGCTGCTTTCTCGCTAATTTAGCTGTCAAAAAACATATTTTGCCATTCAGTTCAGGTGGAAAGAATCTTACAAGACAATTCACAAGTTCTTCCTTGTCTTCAAAAAAACTTCAAGAGAATTTTTAACCACTTCCCATTTCTCAGAGAGTCAATCTAGATAAACAACCATCAGCAGTATAGTGAGACAAGTAACAAATGATAAAACATTTAATGCCTTTAAACTGGAGCAATTCCCTTTAAGAGGAGAGAATATTAACTTCCTTGGAGCAATTGGCTTAAAAATAAAGTTCGACTTTACCAATATTGTAATTCTTTTCTACTTCTAACTGACAGGAAGGTGATTAGAATTAGTGGAGTCCATATCCTAATTTAATCAGGTACATATTAAACCAACCTTTCAAGGACAGAAATATAAAAATTTAATAACTTTGTGCACATCACAGCATCCTGAAAATGCCAGAAATCTTGTCTCTACTATCCACCAGAGTCCTGGCTGGCTGAAGTCTCTCAGAGGCTTACAGCTGTTTTGCCCTTTTACTCTCACATCCCGCTCTGAACCAAATGTTATCTAACAATGTCAAGCTCTTTTGTACATAAAAAAAAAAAAAAAAAAAAAAAGGAAAGAAATTGCTTGAAGCAGAGTGAATGACAAATACCAGAAGTGAATGACATTAAAATCTAACACACAGTCTACATAGCTGCAAGCTGGTCTGCTCCTGGCATGGACTGGAAAGAGCAAACATCCTTTGAGAAAGACTGCTGTGGAGATTCAAGGACACTTGAGGAATATGCAAGTACTGGAGGAAGGAGCTGCACAGAAAGCAATCTAGTAAGCACAGAGTTAGCTCTTTAGAGATACAAATAAGAGAACAAAATGTTCTAGGTTGGGTTCCTGACTGCTAAAAGAGACATATTTTTTGTCAGTTCTTGCAGAGAGCTGTATTTTCATGTTATCACTTGTACAATATAAGTCCTCTGTAAATACTAGGAAATAGCTGGGTCCTTTTGACAGTCATTATGGACATTGACTTCTCATTTCTGGTTTAGAAAAGTGATAAGCACATATTGAAAAACTAAAGCTTATAACTTGGGAAACAAAACATTTTTTTTTCAGACATACATACCACAAACATATCATGACTGCAAAACCAAAGACATTTCCACCAGTTACTATATAGATATGGATATTGATTCCTAAACTCCCATTCCCCAGACTAGACTCTGCTGAGGCCAAACAGGATACATTAAAATATGGGGAAGCTTGAACCCAAATCTTTTAAAGGACCAACTCGCACTGTGGCAGCACCTAAAGAACAGTCTAATCATAATCATGCTGTTATATATTCCTGGAAAACAGACAGCACTCTCCTCCCATCAGATGTGAAAACCCCCTGTAGAGCAGTTCTCTCCCCTTGTGCAAAGTGTCACCTATCAGCCAGATCTAGGAGCAACCAAACACAGAGTACTTTGGCCTAGTACTGCTTTCACAAATAGAACAGGAATTATAAAAAAAAAAATCAATCAATTGGAAATGTACCTGATGTGTTGGAAGACAATTCCTGTCTAGCCATAAGAATTTCTCTGCTGACCCCCTCAGACCAACCTAAATAATTTATTTCTACAAACATAAGGTCACTGCACATCAAACATATGCTACAGTTGCAGGAACTAGGCTAATTCTTTCCACATTGCCCTTTTGCATCAATCCCATTATCTTTCCAGCATGTCAGGTCTCCAGTGCAGGAGATGAGCATTGTGCATTACCATGTGCCTTTATCCACCCTCCCTGACAAACTGGAATCTCACGGTCTCTGGAAGTATTTATGTTTGCTAATCCATTCTGGCTTGCCTCTCTTTTGTTTTACACCTAAATATGCTAGTCCCATGGCAACTGGATTAGTAGGAAAACACCTTTTGTAAATAAGTTCAGCAATTCTAATCTCTATTCCTTAGAAAATGAGAAAGTCACAGAAACTGAGACAAAGATTATACTCTATTGGGGGTTTATGGTGTAGCATTTAGAGAATCATAGATTCATAGACTACCAGGTTGGAAGGGAAGTCGAGGATCATCTGGTCCAATCTTTCTTGGCAAAACCACGGTCTAGACAAGATGAATCAGCACCCTATCCAGCTGAATTGTAAAATTCTCCACCACTTCCCTGGGGAAATTATTCCAATGGCTGATTATTCAGGCTGTGAAAAATTTTCCTCTTGTGTTCAGTCAGAATCTCTCCAGGAGTAACTTGTACCCATTACCTCTCATCTTTTCCATGGGAATCCTTGTAAAAAGACAGTCTCCATCTTCTTTGTAGCCACCCTTTAAATACTGGAATATGGTGATAAGGTCTCCCCTAAGCCTTCTTTTCTCAAAGCTGAACAAACCCAGTTCTCATAGCCTTTCCTCACATGGCAGCTTCCCAGTCCTTCATTCATCTTCGTGGCCCTTCTCAGGACCCTCTCCAATCTGTCCACATCTCTTTTATACAACAAGGACCAAAACTGAACACAGTATTCCAGGTGTGGCCTGACAAGCACTGAGTAGAGTGGGATGACTTCTTTACCTCTGCTGGTGATGACCTTGTTGATGCAACCCAGTATTCTGTTGGCTTGCTTTGACACAGCAGCACACTGTTTACTCATATGGAGCTTGTTGTCCATCACGACCCTCAGGTACCATTCAAAATTCTTGTTTCCTTGTGTCAAATTTATAGAAAATAGCTACTGATATTTTTCTAGGTACTGCGCTATAGATATTTGCACAGAAATAGTGTGAAAATGTAATCTGTCCCCACATAAAATGGTGACAGCTTGTATGACACACTAGGAAAATATTTTAATCTCAGTAACTTAAACTATAGTACCTGACCTAGAATCGAAGTGGAATCACTCCCTATGAGTTATTTGGCCATTAGGTGGGACTTCAACTCAGCTGACTAGCAGTCAAATAGCTACACTATTATTTTTGATGACTCAGCTATCTTAAAGTGATATAGCAAAAATCCCAACCATACCAAAACAGCTAGCAGTCAATACTGCATGTTAATCCCATGCTGGTAAAATGAATCATCTGCAGTGTAACCAGGTGAGTTTAAAACATCTTCATATGAGAGGGTGGCAACTTTTTTATCCATTATAATATAAATACAGATACACTTCTGACCACAGTGCTTTATGTAGCCTTTGCGGTAGCACTATTACAGAGTTCAGATCATTCTGCTATTTTCCTAAATAAAATTCTTTTATATTTATTTCTATTTTCCTTCTGCAGATAACATTCTGAAACATGGGCTTCCTCTGCTCTGAAGAATGCCACTGGCAATCTTGGCCCACTCTCCAGGTTTGCTTCTGTACACCTGCAATTCAAGTTTTAACAAACTGCGCCTACAAATTCACCAGGATATTCACAGTTCCAGGAATCTCATCAGCAAGAAGACAGAGGAAATATTTTTGGAAACATGGGAATAAAAGCAAAATGATCTGCAGAGAAAGCAAAGCTTAGGGCTAGACATGAAAAGGATCTCTAGCATTGTGATAATGAAGAGCACAACAACTAGAACTCATGTGCCTCACCCTAAGAGCAGCAGCCTCCATCTTAAATCAGATGTTTATTGTTTGACACAGCATGAAGAACATGAGGTACGAGGAACATGATGCAACTGTGAAGATCATGTTAACAGTTTTTAATTGGATTTTCTTTTTCAAAACAACTTCTTGCATGCTGGTGCAAGGAAAAGATAGAGCTATCTTATTTCTAACAGACTGAAAGCATCTCTCTCCTGGAAAGTCATGAAATTTGGTATTTATGAAAAACACAAATGAGATAGATTTTTATAATGATTAAGTGGAAAGCCCTCGGCTCAAGATTATAGCACCAGTCTTGTTCTTTTTCTCTGGTGTTACCCACTCAATTGCAGGGTTAGAAGAGGAGCTCACAAACCCAGGTCATTCATAATGTGCCTACTAGCACCACACACCCTTGAAAGTCAGAGGTGTCAGGACTCCATGCTTGTTGCAACTTAGTATCTGTCAGAGCTAGAAGCCAGTAACTAACAATTGAAACCCAGCAAATAAAGCTTTGCAGGGCTCTATGCTGCTGTGCTGAACGAGATAGCTGACATAGCGTCTCCACCACAAGGCAAAATGAGAGAGGACAATGGTGGAAGCCAGAGGTCACTGTGGAGAGTTGAGGATCATAAAGTTCAAGAAGCTTTGAAAGAGGTGTAAGTCACCTGGGACATCTCTCTTACAAGGAAGGCTGAGAGACCTGGGTCTGTTGAGCCTGGAGAAGACTGAGAGGGGTTTTAGCAATGCTTACAAATATTTAAAGGGTGGGTGTCAAGAGGATGAGTCCAGGCTCTTTTCAGTGGTACCCAGTGACAAGACAAATAGCAATGGGTACAAACTGGAACACAGGAAGTACCATCTAAACATGAGGAAAAGCTTCTTTACTTTTAGGGTGATGGAGCACTGGAACAGGCTGCCCAGAGAGGTTGTGGAGTCTCCTTCTCTAGAGATAGTAAAAAAACACCTGGATATGGTCCTGTGTGATCTACTCTTGGTGAATCTGCTTTAGCAGGGGTGTTGGACTAGATGATCTCCAGAGGTCCCTTCCAAACCTTACCATTCTGATTCAGGGACCCTGTAAGCCTGAAGCATTCTGAATTGCTTTGAATCAAGGACTGTTTATTAAATAAACACTATTATCAGGAAGTAAATTTTAAAAATTGATTTTAAGTTTCCTTGAGAGGAAAAAAGACTATTTGCAAACAGATGGTAATTAACTCCATTTTAAGCAACAGCTTAATTCGTTGCTTCACATTCTGACCTCCTAACTCATATGGGCTATTCATCCACAGCAGAAGTACTGTGCCCGAAGGGTCCTGCAGTTCAGCACAGTAAAGTGATTTCAAGCACATCTTCTCTACCTGGACCAGTCTGCAGAATGTCCCTGGTACATGTAAATCAGATTCCTTTCATTGGAAACTGAACCAGAACTTCTACTCCAAATATCTATTAACATGTATGTTTTCATATTCATAAGCAATCCCTAATGGGGACACTGAGGTATGAACCAAGACATAAACCACATCACCACTAGGTCTTGCAGAGTTTGTCAAACATGCACAAGCCTAAGAAAGATCTCGAACTTTCAGGACCCTTCTGCAATGGCTCCCACATTGCATAAAGCACTAAGTGCTGCATGTGCTTCCTATTTGCTGATGACTGACAGTCCTCAGGTTATCTTTGCTGCTCCTTCTCTCCCCAAGAATTAATGTGGGTGTCTTTATCCCTGGAAGCATTCAAGAACAGGATGGATGGGACTTTGAACAACCTAGTCTAGTGGACCTGCCCACAGCAGGTAGGTTGGAACTAGATGATCTTTAAGTCCCTTCCAACCCAAACCATTCAATGATTCTATGATAATGTATCTTCTGTTGCTCTCTTCCCACTTTGCAGAACTGTTTTGTTTCTTCTAATGTTCTTTTAATTATTTTATTATTCCCCTCTTTCTATTGCTTTCTTCTACAATAATGGCCATGGCATGTTTGAGCAACCCCAAAAATCCAAGCACAGCCTAAGCCTAAACTCTACTGTAACTATGCACTGTCAGTGTGTTGAAAGTTTCTTGAGCAGCTGCACAAATCCATGTCAGATCCAGAAGGCTGTTAAGCTCACTGAGGGCTGCAAGAGGATTGGCAATCAATGCTACAACAGATTAGGTGATAAAGCAGTGTTCCTAAACCACCGTTACACCACCTCTCCCTTACTTACCTCAGCGGGCAGTGGAGTGGACCACTTCCACTCCCAGTTTTGGCAAACAGACACAGGCATCCCCTACCCTGTCTCACTCATGTGGTATCACATCTCTTGCTAGTGCAGAGATTGTTGTTTCTTGCCAGCAGTCACTCTTAAATTTGAGGGAAGCTCAGAAAGTTAGAAATAAAGGCTTTTGAGCCATTGCTTCTTACAAATATCTTTTAAAGAAGCAGCAGGTTTTTGAGGAAAAAGAAGCAAAGATTCTGAAATCATTTGGATCACAGGTTAGGAATATGTCAGCAGCAGAGATAAAAGAGAAATAAGTCTCCCAGAGAGCAGTTTTTAAAAAGTAATTAATTTTATTCAGGAGAGTCAAGAAAATTCATGAGAATTGTTCTTATGGCACAGGAGGTTAAAAGAGGAAAGACACCTGCCTCATTAAATTTTAATCTCCAGGGGCAGTTCGCAAAATTATTAATTATACAAATACATTAATCAGAAGAGTTCTGTGTCTTCTTTGACTTCACATGGCCATTCTCATGTGCAAAAAAAAAAATGTCTTTTTTTTCACAAATATAGAACCATTGGCAGTATGCATAAGGGCTCCTATTAGAGATAACAAGATCTCAGAAGTGGGGAAAAGATGGACAAGTGAAATAAAATAGTTCACATTACTCATGTTAGCTTTCGTATATATCTCTCCACCCTTTAGGCAACAGATTTAAAAACTGAAACCTGAAGGCATCTAGTAATATCTAGTACTCATCTCAGCTAAAGAAACAGAAGAAAGCATAATCTCTCCTGCTTGTCCCTCAGTTTAATTTCATTTACTTCATCTTCTCACCGATAAGCAACAGCTAAAGTGCAGCTAGTTGTTCTTCATAAACTGGATTTGCTTTCTTATGGTTTTGGCTAGGAAAACTGTTTAGGCCATACTTGAAACACTCTCCCATAACATCCTTATAGGTAAGTTTAGGAAGTGTGGGTTAGATAAGAGGACAGTCAGGTAGATTAAGAACTGTCTGAATGACAGAGCTCAGAAGGATGTGATCAGCAGTGCAGAGTCCAGTTGGAGCCATGTAGCCAGCGGTGTTCCCCAGGGGTCAGTACCACATCATCTTGTTTAACATATTCATCAGTGACCTGGATGAAGGGATGGAGAGTCCCCTCAGAAAGTTTGCTGATAATAAAAAACTTGGAGGAGTGGCTGACACACCAGAAGGTTCCCTTAACAGGGAGGCAATGAAAACCTTCATTGCCTCCTTCTGGATGGTACTGATGGTGAGAGGAGGGAGGTTAAAGAAAGGTTTACCCTAGAAGACCATGAAGAGTACCCACACCTTGAAGGTATCCTGTTTGGTTACTGCTTGTCTTTATTTAGTATGAAACCTAATGGAATAATAAAAGTAATAATGATAAGAATGGAATAAGAATGGAGTAAGAATAAGAAAGAATAAGAATAATAAGACTAGAGTAAGAATAATAAACCAGTAGATGCCTTGATATCATGGGCTAATGTGAAGAACACATCTTAAAAATTCTGCTGCTTTTATACTGATCCCCATAGCTACCACTTTTCCCCCTAAATCTTCCCTCTGGGTGCCCTGCATTGCCTTGTAGCACCTGGTGTAGTTTTGGTTAAAAAACTAAAAAGAGGGTCCCCTCTCCTGGCCCTTTGTCACTCTGTTTGACATGGGGTTGTTCTCACAGCCCCCTCCTACCCCAGCACACCTGCATCTTCCCTGCATGATGCTCTGGTTCTCCCCAGAAGACCAATGTGATCATTTCCACAAGAACTTCTTGTTTCATTTCCATTACTTCCTCCACTTGATGGAAGACAGGGATGATCGCTGCTAATGTTAACATCTCACCAAGGCCTAATGATACAGACTTCCACTTAAACATAATCTTACACTTCAGTGACAGTCCTTAAATGAATAATGAAAATTTAAGCAAGTAAAGAAATTACAAGATCAGGCCCAGAGTGAGTTTTATAAACAGTAAATGCCTTAAATTTTCTACATCAAGTCTTCTGTTATTTTTTACCATGAAAATACTGAGATTGCATGAGCCAGGGCAAACACAGGTCACGAAGATTAATATAGAAATTTATCATGTCTACAGTATACAAATTACATTCTGGATGACCCAAAAAATAATGAAACCTAAGACGAAAGTGCTCACAATAAGGGAAGTTTGATACTCTAAACAGCTCTGGTTTGTTTTATAATGTTCCATTACCTCACAAATAATGTAGCTGTCATAACAAATAGTAACAGTGAGAGATACTAAGAAAAGCTGGATGGTGTGCAAGACTGTGGATACAGATTCAGTGTGCAGATTTGAATTGACTTTAAAAATATTTCTTGAATTGTTCAGCCCTGGCAAGGGCCATAACAGTATTTCTCAATTTACAGATCTAATCTGTATCAAACAGCACACAGTAAAATGTAACATTGCATTGACCTGTTTAAGACTGTATATGTTTTTTACACAGATGAATCTGTGTGGTCAGGTTTCTATTTGGAAGACTCACCCAGACCTCATAAGAGTCTCAAATATCTTTAAAAAGCACCAAAGGAAGAATAAGGTGCCCCACTATTTGTCGACTGGATGCCATCCATTATGTGTGCAGTGAAATCAGTCTGGTCTCAGGCTGAGAGCAGTTGCTGTAGACAGCATTGGTAGTATTACCATTTGCTAAGTGTGTTTAGAGCAAGACCCCATTTTCAGTTGATTAAGATCAGAGGATTATAGGCTAAATCAGGATGGGAGGGACACAGCCTACCCTCCTTGCCAAAGCAGGGCCAGTGCTAGGGTCAGACTAGGCTGACCAGGGCTTGGACTGGTGAGGGCTTGAAACCCTCCAACACCGGAGATAGCACAGCCGCACAGGTTGTGTTGCTCCACTGCCTCTTGGGGGATGTTTCTCCCTGTACTTAGCCTAAACCTCTCATTCCAACTTGTGCCCATTGCATCTCACACTCTCACCTTGCACTTCTTTGAAGATCCCTGTTCCATCTTCTTCATGACCCCTCACCAGTGCTGGAGGCTATTAGGTGCCCCAAAGCCATCTCTTCTCAAGGCAGACCCAGATAAGGACCACCAGCCTCTCTTCATGGGGCAAGTGCTTCAGCCCTACCACCTTGGAGGCTCTCCCCTGATCTCCTTCCAGTTTGTCCATGTCTTTCCTGTGTCAAGTCTCAAAACTGGACTCAGTATCTAGATGTGGTATGATGAGTGCCATACAGAGGGGGACAATCCCTTCCCTTGATCAGGGCCATAACCCTGATCACACAGCTCAGGAGATGATGGCTGCCTTTGCTGCCAGGGCACACCAGAGGCTCATGTTCAGCTAGCTGCCCACCACCCTTCAGGGCTTCCCTGCAGAGCTGCTCCCGAGCCCCTTGTTCCCCTGACAGCATTGTTGTAGGGGCTCATCCTTCCCAGGTGCCAGGTGAATATCTGCCTCAAAGAAAAATGCTTCAGAACATTTCAGGTAAATCATCAACTATTTCTGTGAAAGAGGAACAAATGTGGTTTTATCCAAGTTAAAAAACATCCAGCAACATTTTCTTCAAGCAACAGTCCTTCCCCAGTTCCAGGTCTTGGGATTCAGGGTATGGATTTTGCCATCTTCTGAAAAAAGCCTCAATTGTAATCAAGCTGTCTGTGAGGAATTGCAGGCTGAAGAACGTTTTAGGGCAGCACAACCAAAATGTGAGAATGCTTTTGGCAGAGCAAAGTTGTATCATGAAACCAAATTATTTTGTCAAAAGTTGAGTTCCTGCAGAGCTCTGCAGAAGGGCCTAACTAGTTTGTAGCAGTGCACCCTAGTTAAACAATCCCTCCTCTGGCCATCTTCACCACAATGCTGCAAAGTGCTGTAACCTGGGCAAAACCCAATCCAAGACACCTCTTTTAGGAATATGCATCTGACATTAGCTTTTGGAAGGGCACAGTTCAGGTTTCCTCATTATCATGCAAACTGGATTTGTCTTGAGTAGAAATTCTCTGTTCCTCCTGGTTTCCATTATTTCATACAAATGAGGGTTTGTGATGCCCTGCAGCACACTCTTCAATAGTAGCTCAGCCATAAGACACAGTATTTTATTTGGATTTTTTTTTTATTTTGGATTTTTTTATTTTATTTTAGAAGTGTCATTCTTGAATATAACCAGGGAGCTGCTTGCAGAGAGTTGAGTTTCATTGGAGAGACAAAACCAGAGCCTGAGAGGGAACTGGCTGGGCATTGGCCAATGCTTGTCCAGCCATCTGGAACTGAAGGACATCAGCCCAGTATCAGCAGAAATAACACATATCACAGAAATCAGGCCTCTGGCATCAGGAGCTTGCACGTGCTTCAGGGACTGCATTGGACAGCTCTTAACTCACAAGTGACAGATGCATCTGGCTGGGGCTGTTGGTTTTGCTCAAGGTAACAGAGTATTAGGCTGCCTATTCAGGCTCTATGAGCATTTGTTTGTGATGCTGGGAGACACAAAGAGCTTATCGTAGGGGTCTCCTTCTGGTAATACTTTGTGATATCTGCTGAGTGTATGCCCTGCTTACACTGAAATGTTCAGGTAGCCAATTCAAGCTCTTAAAAGTTAGGAAATGCCCAAATTAATGCAATTCTCCTTCACCTCTCTCATGCTTGGGGTCATGTTGTCTTTTATTGCCCACACATCAACCAAAGCATTAATTAGTTCAAGCTATGCAAATTGTTTTAAAAAGCTAAAAAGCCTAGTTTGCATTTTAAAATGAGATCCAGATGCCCTCATCACTTCAAGAGAGAAAAAAAAGGCATTAAGTGGTAACTGGTTTTTTGTGTTACATGGCACGCATCCAAGTTGAACTTGCATATAAAAATAAACCTCATGAGTTCATTGTTCTGAACTTACAGCCAAATGTCCTGTTTGTCTTCTGCTGAGTTTAAATGTTTTGTGACTAAGTTGTATACAACATAATTTTCAAAAAAAACCCCAACCAACACAGTAACAGTAACTAGCAAAGTTTAAATAATATAATGATTTATTTCTTAGTGTAATTCTACCCATTGCACAACCTTTGGATCTTCTGACAGAATTAATTTGAAAAAGACTAAATATTCATTTATTTCTCTGTTCCCATAGAAACTCTGATAGCAATGATTCATTTCTAAGAATTAAGTCCCTGACCGTGCAATTCATACTGTTCTTCTCCACAAGGCTCCAATAGCTAGCACATTGTACTGCAAAGAAAGCTCACCTGAAGGACAGATTATCTAAATTTGTCTCTCAGCTTTACTTTCTTGGAAACAGCCAGGCATGTTTTTTTCAACACAGGTGATTTGGAAAAAACTAAGCATCACAACTGGTGCATTCTGCCATGGTGAGGAAAGAACTGGATTTTCTCTGCCAAACTGGAAGCATGTGGGATGAATGCAACCTTGCTGCAAATTGGGAGGGACCCTGCAGCCTAGCACAGCAGTTGTCTCATATACCACAAGGAGGGACTGATTGGCATGGAGTGAGGGGGTTAAGACCCTTACAGACTTTCTCTGGACCCAGGTTGGTCCTTGCCTGATTTTTAGTACAGTGAATAGCAAAAGAGTGATTTCTGTAGAAAAATTAGAAAAATTAGTGAAAACAACAGCTGACACAAAAGTGTCAAGTGAAAAATGGGCCACTCACCTCTAATCTGCCTTGTCTGTGTAATTAATCTTTCATACTCTTAATTTCTCTGGAACTTTGGCTGCCAGACCTTGTCAGCC
>JANIJG010009101.1:70433-84817 GCA_024611175.1 Megaceryle torquata | reverse complement strand
GCCCCCCGCCCCGCTCCCGCCGCCGCCGCCGCCACATCGCCCGCCAGGCCGCCCGCCGCCGCCCGCCGCCTTTAGGGCCGCCCGCCCGCTCGCCCCGCCCACTGGGGGCGGGGACAAGGAGGCCCGCAGTGCGGCGCCCCCTGTCGGGCGCGCAGCGGCGCCCCCTCCGCGCCACGCACCCCTCCCTCCCTCGACACCGCCACATCACGGGGATGCCCCAAATATTCCCCTCCGCCCCCCCACCCAGCACCAGGCAGCGCTGGGCAAGGGGGTGAGGCCACAGTGCTACCCTCCCGCAAGGAGACAGAGACAGTCAAATGATAAAATTCTGTTAAAGTGAATAAAAGTGGATGATTCAGGACCAAAACTTGCAGTGCCACCATTTATGACATCCCTGAGGGGAGCTGCCAGCCTTAGGGCAGCACCCAGGTCAGACACCCTGACGTCAGTCAGGGTTACCAGGCAGCGCCTGCCAGGACACCCCATGGGAGTCGCCACGGTCCCCAGAGAGTCAGCTGCTCTTGCCCCAGCCCTGCCAGAGATGGGCAGCAAGAACACCCAACGAAGCCCCAAAATCCAACTTCACCACCCCAAAAAAAAGCAGCCTGACATCTCAGGTGGCCCCGTGTCTGGTCACAGAGTCCTCTGCCAGTGTGGCCGTGCCGCCACTCACGCACACACTCACACGTCACTGGCTCCCAGGCGGAAGATGCCCCGTTGCTCAGTGCCCCGGGGCAGAGCTGGGCACCGCCAGGGTGGATGCAAGCCCTGAAATCCAGCCCTTTGCTCCCTCCCCACCCCCTGAGGCCAGGGCCCCCCCGGCACTGTGGATACCTATTGCTGTTGAGAGGTGGTTGCTGGCTCCATCCCCAGAAGGCCATTAGCCATGCTGGGCCCCACCTAGGTATTTTAAGCAGACTTGCCATGCTAGAAAAACAAGCCTGCCAGAGACAAGCCTTGTTGTGGCAGCAGAGGGCAGGGGCCTTCACACAGGGCACGGCTTTGGGGGAGCTACAGGGCTCCCCAAGATGGCCCGGCTGTGAGGGACAGAGCCTGTTGGGCATGACCCTCATGGAACTGCAGCCACGCATGTTCTGCAGGTCCAGGCCAATGCAAATAGTGCAGAATATGGTCTGCTCCAGCCCTACCAGCTGTAATTAAATGCTTAAGGGATTATCGCACCTTGCTGTCCAAGGAGGAGGGAGAGAGGCACAGCCCAGCCCACACAGGGCTGCTCTGAGAGGTGATTCTTCACTACTGGCAGATACCTTGCTATGACTTGTCTTTGTCCAGCTGGCGATTAAAAGACAAAAGTCCGTGTGCTTAGGGTTATCATCACCGTTATTTTACCCTGGGCTAAAGTCCTTATTTGAAGGGCTCATCAGCTTGATTAGGTTATCACAGTGAAGAAGAGGTGCTCAGCACCAGGGTAATTGTCAGCATCCTCCCCATCCAGCTCACCCCTCCCTCTCAGGGAGAACCCTGAATTCCTTGAATCCTTTTTTAGATGCAAAAGCAGCACCTAACCATAAGGGAGATGGGTGAGAGACTGACACCCCAAGACTCTGGCTCCTTTTGAGGTGAGCCACGCCATTGCTCATCAGCCGAAGCCCTAGGGTGGGGATGCTCCTGCTTCCTGCTGCCCCAGTGCTGCTGAGGACCCTGCTGCTAGGCTGGCATGTCCCATCCCCACAGCTCCCCAGGGAATAACCTCCTTCAGGAGAGGGGTGTGGGGCTTTCCAAGCACTGACTTGCTCCAAAAGCTTTTGTAACTTTTAACGCTGCTACAAAGCTAGAGATGAAGTTTTCTTCTGCCTACAACTGGGAAGAGATGCATTTTCATTGCAGAATGCCCTGAGACAGGGCACGGAAAGCCAAAGATGAAGCAGAGATTTTTAAACATCTCTTTTTAAGATGGATTTGCAAATAACTTAAGACAAATTGAAAAAAAAATCAAGAAGTGTTAAAAGTTTGGGCAAGTTTTAGAAATTCTCTCCCAGCACTACCTGCCTTCTTGTCCTCTCTTGCTTTGCACCCCTGCACTGCTGGCAGAGCCCATGGGCCCCAAAGCACAGGGGCTGGGTGCTGGGTGACCCTGGATACCCAGCTGCTGAGCCCCCATGCAGCCCTAAATCCCAGCTTCAGGCTCTCAGGGTATATTTAGGAACCTACTTGGTTTTCAGCTGCACTGCACAGCAAGGCCTTCAGCACCCACCTTGGCATCCTTGACTTTAGGAAGGGATGTACTTCACTCCTATATAGCAAGGCCACAGGCTAGGGACCACCACAGAGGTTCCTGTGCTGCCTAAATCCCCATGCAGCAGCTGAATGGTGACTTCAGCTCATTAAGTTCATCAGCTCTCAAATCTCCTTTCCCAGACACATAGTCAGCAGGAATCTCCTTGAAGTCGAGAACATGTGGGCAACACCAACAGGCTGAGAGCCTCAAAGGCCTCTAAGATCTTACCAAAATCATTTAAGCCCTGCAGAACTTGTTTTGTGCACCCAAAATGGACCATTTTCACAGACACAAAGAGCTAGTCTGATCTCCTTTGTGCTGAGCTAGAAAGGAGATGAGGAAAAAGCAGCTGGGTTTTTTATGTCTTCATCACTTAAAGTTCTGCAAAGGACTATGCTTCAGAAAGTGGAGAAAGGCTTTTCCTTTAAAAGCATGAATCTGGCTGCAAAACACCAATATCTCAAAATGGCCAGGTAAGCTGGCACAGGAACTTCCCTTGGTTGTGAAGGTTCAGAGACAGGGATATCCTGAAATGGACTTTCTTCCTTTAAAATTAAAGAACACGTTCCTACCTAATTGTGTGATTCCAGGAACTGACTCCAAGAAAAACACGCAACCAATGCAAGACTCATGACACAATCATGGCAACCCCGTCACCCAGCCCCGGCATTTCGGAGGCTATTCAGAGAAGTTCGCATCCAACTCTCCTGAGAGTGCCTCGGAAGTACCAGCTACAGAGAAGGGTTGTCAATTTTCCTCTCTCTCTTCAGCCTTCCTTCACAAGATGGGACTGATAACTCAGTGAAGCCCTCCTTGATCTGGAACACAGCACTGCTTAAAGTGTGGTCCTTCTCTAAATAGCAGAAAATGCCTCATTTCTCTGATTAGCATTTCCAAACAGCACCAGAGAGGGAGTGAAAATTGTGCCACCTTCCACCTCCCAGCCAGCTGAAGTCAGCTGGGATGCTCCAATCCAGGTGGCACTTTTCCACTGGTGGCAACAGTGACACCTCCATGGAGACACAGTTTCAGACACGATCTTTGGCAGCACCTCCATGATAAACATGCCAGCTTCTGTGGCTTTGTCAAGACAGGGAATAACACACAGAATGTTTGTGAACCCCAGCTGCTTCCCACATGCTGCATCGGCTCTGCTGGGCTCATCCTCCAGAAGACCAAGAAATCCCCTCGTAGCTCCCACTGGTAGCTGGGAATTGCTGACTATGTGAGACAGGCTTGGTTGGATACAGTTGATTTCTACCTTTCATGCCCGGCCAGACTGTAATAACAACAGACGTAAAAGAAAATCCGGGGTGCATTCTCAGGATGTGATGAATGTGTTCATGTAGTTTGTGTCTGCAGAGAGACTAGAGCAGTACCAGCCCCTTTCTGCTACTCACCCTCTGCTGATTCATCCCTGCTCAGAAGGACAGCAGCGACACTGGTCTTACTCTTTTCAGAGGGACCTGGGGGGGGGCAATAGGGGACGGGGGACAGACACGACACACACTGGGAGGAACTGGTGCCATCTTTGGCATGTCTGGGTAGGAAATGTTTTACCTGCAAATTTAAGATCTACTTAAAGTCATAAATCATAGCTATGACCCAGCATGCACAGAGCAGATGTTTTCCACTCCAGCTCATCTGCCCAGCTTCCAGAAGGCAGATCGGAGGAGGCCACACCGCCCAGATTTGTCACATCATTATTTGGCAGCTAGTTTAATTGCAGCACATGAAACTGAGAATACCACACAGATGACAACGGAGCACTCTCTTGCTGTGACAGTAGTCCTGCAATGTAAGCAAGGTCTCACCTTCCAAGGATTGGTGTGTCCAGTCACAGATTCACTGAACAGCACTGGGTCCATCACCTCCACAGAGCAATGCAGCAGGACATGGGTGCTGGATCAGGCTACTCATTGAGCTCCCCAAGTCAAGTAACACAAAGGGTAGAATCCCCTGCAGCCTCCTTTATTTTGCTAAAGTACAAGAAAATTTGAGAGCAGCCTGGTGGAGAAGGACTTGGAGGTGCTGGTGGATGAAAAGCTGGACATGACCCAGCACCATGTGCTTGCAGCCGAGAAGCCAATGACACCCTGGGCTGCATCCCCAGCAGTGTGGGCAGCAGGTCCAGGGAGGGGATTCTGCCCCTTTGCTCTACCCTGGGGAGAAACCCCCTGCAGTGCTGGGTCCAGCTCTGGAGTCCTCAGCAAGGAAGAGACAGGGACCTGGGACCTGTTGGAGCAGGGCCAGAGGAGCCACAGCAATGATGGGAGGCCTGGAACTCCTCTGCTATGATGCCAGGCTGAGAGAGTCAGGCTTGTTCAGCCTGAAGGAGAGAAGGCTCCAGGGAGACCTTCTTGTGGCCTTTCAGTACTTAAAGGAGCCTTTAAGGAAGATGGGGACAGACTTTTTAGCAGGTCCCATTGTGACAGGACAAGGGGCAGTGGTTTTAAACTAGAAGAGGGGAGATTTAGACTGGAGAAAAGGAAGAAGTTTTTTACACTGGGGCTCGTGAGACCTTGACCCAGGTTGTCCAGAATGGCAGTTGATGCCCCATCCCTGGAATATTCCAGGTGAGGTTGGCTGGGGCTCTAAGCAACCTGCTCTAGTTGCAGATGTCCCTGCTCACTGCATGGAGATTGGACTAGATGAACTTTAAAGGTCCCTTCCAGCCCAAACCATTCTATGATTCCACAAAAATAAAATCTTTGTGACAGCCCCCAGAACCAGCCTTAATTCCACCTCCAGGAAACTCACAGGCAAAACCCTAGCTCAAGCCAGCCTAGATTTCACAGGGCAGTGACAGACAAACCAGCCTTCAAGAGGAGGCCACCTGAAACTGGCACTGGAGAGGGAATGCAACTCAAGGGACACAACAGGTCTTGCACAGCTAGGGCAAAGGGCTGGAAAACTGGGGCCAAGAGAAACAAACATCCAGAGCAGGAACCAACCAGACCTGCTCCAGGCCATCATCACACAGCAGACCTGGCAGGCAAAAGGCACCTTCATCTTAAGTGTGCCCAGTGTGTCCCACTCCTGCTCAACCCTCACCCTCCTGAACTGAGCTTCTACCCCCAACAGGTCTATTCTACATTTCCCCAGATGTATGCAGGATCTTATTCAGGAGGAGCCAGGAAGGCACAGGGCTGGAGCTACAGGTTTTGTTTGCTCCAGTTTCCAGATCTCACAGGGCGTCTTTCCCTCCCCCTCAGGACCCGCGTCCCGGTGATCGCCCTGTGCTTTCAAACTCCATTACATCTCATCAGCATTCCTGCCCGCAAACGGCCCGTGCTCCGGGCTGGATGCCAGTGGCTGGGCAGCTCCACTCCTCTCCTTCCTGCACGGTGAAGAGAGCTGCTGGCCTTCAGCAGCTCCCCCCCAGCTTCTTTTCTTCTGAGGGCTGTGTTAATGAGTGCTTGGACATCACAGAAGCCCTTGTGCTAGGCAGGGTGCAGTGACATCTGGAGCAGAGTCAACATTTCAAATGCCCCAGTGCTCTCAGTGCTCTGCCAGGCATTTTAGGACGTGGGATGGCTGCAGCTGGCACCACCTCCCTGGGAGGCACCTGGGAGCAGGTGGCACGCAGGAAGGAAGGAACCAAACAGTCCCAACTCCCTTCAGGGTGCAGGTGGGAAGGTGGCTGCCTTCCCTTACCCAACCAGGGAGTTTCACCAGTTCCACGGGTGAAATGGTTGTTGAAGGCAACTGCACTCTGAGGGTTCTGGGAAGTGTTGCACAGCCACCACCATAGAAAGTCAGTGCCAAAGTGAAGCAACGTAGACTTGCAAGTGAGGAAATTAGAGCCTTCATCAAACTGATTACGGGTTGTCCTGGGCAAGGACAGCAGCAGCAAGGCAGCAGTTTGCTGTGTCACTTGCTGGAGCACCATGGCAGCATTCCCACCACCTGAACCATTTTAAAGGGAAGCCAGTTCTTCAGCCAGAGAAGTTGTGGGTTTGGTTTTTTGGGTTTGTTTTTTTTTTTGGTGTTTTTTTTTTTTAACATGAAACACACTCTAAGCCACTTACAGGAATGGATGCTGACAGCTGCAAGTAGATCACTGTCTGAAAACACAGGACTCAGAGCAAAATCGCTGCAGGGCGAGGAAAGCAGCAACACGGATGCTCTCCTGCTGCTCAGTAATGAGAGCACAGAGATTGCAGCACCACTTTCAGACCTTTGTACATCAAACAATCCACCGCCGCGCTTTGGCCGGTTCAACCCCTTGAGCTCAGAGGGCTGCAATGTTCCTGTCTGTCTGTACGAAGGCTGAGGATGGTGTTCCCAGCTTGCCCCACTGAGGACTACTCTTACCGCACACTGGCAAAGCTGCTTCCATGACAAAAATCCAAGTGCGTCAAGTCCTCCCCCAGGACGAGGTAGCTCTGCTTGGGAACAGCAAAGAGAAATTAACTGCTCAGCACAGAACCATCTTTTCGCAATGGTTTTGTTCACGCAGGTCCCCCCAGTTGGATTCACTGACAGAGAAGAGTGGGGGGGAGTAGATGACATCGTCCAAGCTGGAGAGATCCATGCTGAGTTTTGTAGACGTCTGTAGCAAATGAAAAGCGAAGCCTTTTCTGCCGGGCTGTACCCAGACACGGCAGATGTACGGGAGCAGCAGCGGCTGTGGGTGCTGAGCTCTGTAGAGCTGACACAATTTAGGAGACTAATTGAGGGATCCAACACAAGACAGTCTCTGAAGAATTTAATTCCAAGACTGCTGTTTAGCATAAAAAAACCTTCCCCCCTCATTTTTTAAACCATGAGTTTTTAAGATCTATTTCAAATAAATATGTACAAGGAATAATTTTTCTCCCATGGATCACGCAGTGCAATGATTATGCAATGCTATTTTCTGGTTCTGCTTTTATCAACACTTGGCTTTAACAATGAGTAAATTCTAATAATGTTTTGATTATAATTAAGGCAACTCTAATGGGATTTTGTGGGCTGTGATTGGCATCCCAAGTACAGAATCAGACAGAAAGAGGAATGTACAAGGGACAAATCTCCAGGACACCTTCAGAACTAGCAACCGTTTGGGTAATTATAAAGTTCCATTTTATAAAGAACCAGGAAACAAGATTAATTTATAAATCAGTTTATTTACAGATTTTGTTCTCTTAAAGTACATTTCAGTTACCAAAGATATTTACACTGGTGTACACAGGGACCACCCTGGTTATTTTACATTTCTTAATTACAAAAAAAACCCACCCCAACCCTCCAGATCCTTGGGTCTGTCTACTGTGCAAAGCTGCTCTGGGTGTGAACATTAACTGAAACTGGCCCAAAAACCAAGTTACCAGGCTATTTACACATACACAGTAAACGGGTTTATTTTCAGCATCTCCAGAACACAGTACACAGGGAGACGGAGCCTCCCAAAAGGCGGCTTTGCAAATGTGTATCAAAAGGCTCTGCAAAGTCGAGGAAAAAACTAGTAAATGCAGGTTAATTACAGTATTCCTCTTTCATCTGTATATAATTTTTCATTTAACGTTTAAATTACAAATAAGTTCAATAGTTTGCTTCTCCCCATTTTAGTTGATTTGTAAACACTTCAGATGCACTAAATACCTTATAAGATTCAACTGTTTCTCTGCTGAAAAGTACTTTATTTTCCTAATGTTCTTAAGGTAGCAAAGGGATATGAAAGTGGGAACTGCACACAGTTCCTCGCAGAATAGTCACTAAAAAGGTCTCTATCACTGTGCTACTGAAGATCTTCTGCAGGTACACACTTATTCAAGTATTGCAAAAAGCTAAGGCCACTTTTTTCAAGAAAGGAAAGTGAACAAGACAGGATTTTTCAAACCCTCATTCCACCCTGTGAGCAACAAGCTGCCTTTTCTGAAAGGCAGAAGTACTGATATTCCACAGCTTGGCTCAGGGAGCATCCTGCTGTGAGAGGTACTCACATTCCTTGTCCTCACAAGCCTGGGCTTTCCCACCTGGCACCGAGATCCTTCCAAAGAGGGAACCGCACCTCCCCAGGGATGACAGGTGCTGCCACAAACAGCTTATGGGTCTCGGGAAAATGTCTCAGCCTTGAATCTTCTAATACGGTTGCGCCAAGATAACCAGGACCCAGAAATATCACTTTGTTCTTTTAATGAGAAGGTTGGGGAGAGGACAGAAATAGAGAACTCAGCCTGTGTTCGGGAGACTCCAGGCTTCCCCATACCTCCTCGTTACCCAGACAGACCATTGTTTCATCATGGTCATCATCAGTCCACAAGTACCCAACACACTCAAGGTTTTGAGTACACACTCAACTCAAAGCAACTCAACACACTTGAGGTATTGAGAAGATAATTCATGTACGTTCAAGTCTTTTTAGGGCTGCCCCTAGCAAGGATTGCTACCAAAACGAAATGCTGATGTTCGCAAAGGAATAAAGCCATCACTAGGACACAGCTTCCTTCTGCCCAAACAGCTGTAAAAATAGTTAATCCTTTTGTAGAGGGTACTGTACTAGTGCTAACCAAACCAGCAAGACAACAGGCATACAATCTAGTGGTCCCTGGAATCTTGGCAGGCCAACTGTATAACCTTCTCCCTGCCAACGGACAGAACACAAAAGACAGGTCAGTCCCTCAGAAGAGCTGAAAAGCCTCGGGGACTCAGGGAAACCTTCTCAACACCAGTACCGGCCATGGTACCTACAGATCAGGAACCAACTTTGTTTTTCTGATACTCCAGCTACAAACCTACACTGCAGGTTTCTGCTGTCTTTCCGTAATTGCTTCCTATAAATATAGCAATCCTCGCTACTGAGAAAGATACACCCAGGAAAGGGAGTCTGAGGTGGTGACCCAATCAGTGACACCATGCTGGTTAAATTTAGCAGCTTTAGTTTGCTTCTATCTTAAGCATTCAGGAGTTTCCTGGATCAGCATTGTGACATGCTACATGCACAAATGAATCAGAAAAAAAAAAAAAAAAAAGCTGAACAATGCTCCACCAACACCACTTCACTTCCAGCCAGCCAGGAGGGCCAGTGTAGTGGGACAGACATGCATACATTTGTTGGAGGTGTTCCTATACACTGTTACCTCCTCCTTGTTCTTCCACTCATGAAGCTCCCATGAATATGGCTCACCATGAACTCATAAGTGAGGTGCTGACAATACTACATCTGAGAATCTGCATGGACCCCTGAGAAATCCAACATTTCCCAGTGCTGTCCCTGAAAAATTACCAGTTGTGTGTCATTGTGCAAAATGCAAATATTCAAACAATAGCTTTCAAAAAGAAAAAGAAAAAAAAAAAGAAAAAGAAAAGAAAAAGAAGAAAAAAAAAAGGTGGAAAAGAGAACACAGAGGTATGCATAGCAAGCCCACGAACTAAGCAGATGAACAAAATGGTAGAGATATCCCTGCCAATGCCTACTGTGGACTGCAGCATCTTGGGGGTACCTCTGAGGGCTTCAAAGTATCCTTCTGCACTCCAGTACATCTGGAGAATGTGACTCTCCTTTGGGTCTTGTCCCATGCTAGGAAACAGGAACATCCACTATTAAGGCATCAACGTTCGACCTCAGATTGACTGTGTTCCTCCAAGAAAAACACAAGAATGGGAGGGACAGGTTAGGAATGAGCACTCAGCGCAGAAGGACACTGAAGCTGAACCCAGCACCAATTCAACCACATAACAGCTGCCCATGGCCTAGAGGTTCTGGGAAAGGAAGGAAACAGATGGAGGAGGGAAGTCTCACATCGATTTCAGTTCAGCCCCCACAACCCTCCATTGTCTCCAAACCAGGTGTGGTGAAGCTCCATTCCTAGTCCTGCCTTTGCATCCCACCCCGGTCACTGAGATTTGGTTCTTCTTACCTTTCCCCTGCTGTATCTGTCTCAAGAAGCTGGAGGTTTTGTGCGAAGAATATGGGGCTCTGGAAGCTTCCAGAACAGGTGCTTTCTCAAGTTCAGCTGTCTCAAAACACAAGACAGTGCAGCCAACTGCACAGGATGCTCTCCTATAACCCACTTAATAAATTATCTGAAAATAAATAAAAAACCCACAAGCACAAAACATGCAGACAGTCAAGCACCGGACACCACTTTCTTTGGTGAATACACTCTGTTCTCTAAATTGTTCAAGTAACAGCTTCTCCAATTTATTAGATGACAGTGAGGAAGCTGAGGGATCGAAGGCCAAATTTTTGTGAGGAAACATTTTCCACTCCTGCGTGTCTCGTGCCTGAGAAAATCCTGAGTATCCATTATCTGTGAGCAGCTGGTGCTCCAGGAAGAGAAATGCTACATGGTAGAAGGAAATTTGTCCATGGGCTCATCTTTCATGCTTGACATTAGGTGGCCTTTATCTTGCTCCACCTCGGGACTGAAGCAAGTTACATAGGAAAAGCAGCAAGAATTCTTTACTTGAATGCAGAAAGCAATATCATCTAATTTCCCTGGACTGGCTGGCACCATATGTGGTACCACATCACAGAAGAAAGATGAAAACCAGCTTCACAGAGAAGGGAATTAAATGGGCTCTGGAGCAGAAGAATCTGATGCACATTATTAGGGCTGCAGGAGAAGAGGTGCTAAGATTATAACACTGCCCAGTACGGTAAGTCTCCATTTATGACTAAAACCTGACCAAACCGTTTCTTCTCCAAATCACTCACATTTCTAAGGACAAGTCGGGTGCTGGTGGCTGACAGCCATTCCAGCAGAATGGCCAATATCCCAACTTCACCCAACCCTTTCAAAGGACAAGCTGAATGTGTCTAAGCCCCAAGCTGGGGACCCAGACAGCTGCTGACAGTTATACAGCATAACTGCATTGGCACACGAACAGTCTTGAGCACTCCACAATACAGCCTCAAGTGAGGGATCAGCTTGTTCCAAACGGTAAAACCAGTGCAAGGTCTCTAGTGGCAGTGGAACCAAATTCTGTCTCCTTTTATCACATCTGAACTGCCTTTAAACCCTACGTGTGGAAGTCCAGCAGCAGCGCTTGCAGGGTGGAGAGTACATCAGGAGTCAAAGGCCGGTGACTTGGTGGTTCTGTGGCTCTAAGTTCACTTTCAGCATTGTCAGACGAGCAGCAATCTCTGCTGTTTCTCATTTATCTGGTTCAGTACGTCGACAGTGTCTCGGATTAAGGCCTCAAAGATCCCATCTGCCAACTGCATCTTTACACACAGCTCGTCCTCGTCATAGTTCACCCACTGCGCCTCTTCCTCGTGAAGTTCCTGCACCTTGGAGGGTAGAAAGGAAAAGGCAATATGAACATTACAATTCTGTCGCTCTGGGATAAAATCCCCCGCAAAGTTCCAGAAAGAGTCCAAAACGTTACACGCCTGCCAACATCGTATCTGTCTTTGCAAGAGATTACAGGAAGCGCTTGGAATAGCAAAATGAACACAGATCTATTTGAACCAGGCTATTTCACTGTATGAACATTTCCTACATTTCCCTGCTGTATCCTGCACAAGTTTTTCACTTGAAAGAACTCAGCTAATGGGATATTCTTGGCGAAGAGCAGAAGCCTTGTTAAAAAAGTCCCTAATGGTGTATTTGTTGCAAGAAGTTGACTCAATGCAGCTTAAACTGGTAAGAAATCATGCAAAGGTCTCAAACAAGGGAAGGAGAAAAACAAAAGACTTTAGTGCAGTTCAGTTCATTTGAGTAAGAATTAGAAAATCTAAAGGAAATAAATAGCTTTTCTGATTCCAGACAAAATGCTGGCAACTCAGAGGGTATTGATATTTATTTTCTTCCATTCCTAAATTGTTGACCGGCAAAACTCTGCTTTACGGGTCAGTAGCAAAGAGATGTTTTAGTCACAGACAGAAGTACATCATTTCATTCAGCTAATCAAGTCTTAGCAAGAGTCTCTCCAAACCAGACATCCCCAATTTAACTTAATAAAAACTTGTCTTAGTGACCATCTCAGTATTACAGATAAATCCTATCAAAGCCCAAACTTCAGAGAAAAGGAAGTGGGTGCAAATATCACTCGGATTTAAAATGACAAACTTGCTGAAAGCTCTTTCTCTGCTCAGCATCAGCAGAAAGATCCTCTGACCGTAAATCCTACAGTCTGTATTCAAAATACTGTCACATTGTCCACACAGAGAAGTGGTCCAGACACTGCCAAAAGTAGGTTAATTTTAACTGGAAATCCACTAATCCATTACCAGTATGTTATAGCATTGTTATCTAAGGAGAGTATAAGTGCTATAGCCCCAACACCCTCTCTCTCTCTTTCTCCTGAAGCTAAACCACGCAGAAACTTGTCTGTTTTGTAGGTGACAGCTGCCGTAGCATAATGATGACTCAATAACTCAAACAGTGTGAAGCCCAAGAGCAGGCTGCTATGGGAACCCCGGGGAACAGGCACTGCTTCAAGGTTTGTGGCCATTCATAAGGCCTCAGTTACAGACGGGGCTTCAGTCTGACAGCTCCTTTCTCCCTCCCTTTTAAGAGATCCTGCGGAGAGGGGCAAGGTTTTCATCCTGCAAACAGCTTTGGAAGAGTCACACTATGTGCTTACAAATCTCTGCACTACCCACTCCTCTTGGGCACAGCCCTCCCTTCCCATACAGATGTCAAAGACGAGGTGTTAATGGTTCCCCTATGCTGCTTACTACTAAGAAAGAAGCAACAATACTGGCAATCAAAAACTAATTTAAATTGAATGTTAACAAGCAGCAGATAACTGGTTGCAAGTATGGGGGGTGGGTGGGTGTGAAACATTTTTGAACTCTCAAGCAGAAGCTTGTTGCCTGCAACTGGTATGTGCTGGTTGAAAATTTTGTTAAACCCTGGACTAAACAACAGCAGCATATCCCAAGTCCTCCCCTTAATAAGGAGGCATAAGATAACAGCATCAGTGTAGAGGCTGATTAGGTGGTGTATCTGCATCACTGACTATTTAGATGAGGAAAAGCAAGAGATAGAGTCATGAAAAAGAAGAGGTGGTGCCAGAAAGAAAGGTTCCCCAAAAGCAGAAATAGTCTGGGAAAGAAAACAGGGGTCCCAAAGGGAGAAGGTGAAGAGGCTGCATAAAGAAAAGATCCTGGAAATGGGGGAAGATTTTGGAGATGAAGGAGGTGGGGGGAGGCAAATGCCGAAGGACACCCAGGGCCCTTGACCAATGACATCCAAGACTGGTAACTGGGAGCATCTGCACGAAGTCAAAGCGACAGAACTTTCTGCCTAATGCTCCCAGGGCAGCAGTGAGCTCCCCGCTGGGAAGGGAAGTCAAGACCTAGTGAGTGTAACACTGGGGTGGGGGTGTGTGGGGGGGAAACAAGTGACTAAAATAATCAAGCAGGTTAAATGCTCTGATCTCACTGGCCCTTAAACAAGCCCCAATACCCAGATTCACAGCAAGATGCTGTTTATTCTGTCTCCCCTGCAACAATATCATAGGACAGTTCCTTTACAGTGTTTTGGGAGGAAAAAGAGATACATGGGATAAAGAAATGCAAGTAAACAGGAGTGGAGGTAACTTGATCCACGTAGAGAAAGGCTGGATGTTAAACAGCAGTGGAAAGATAAGAAAGAAAAGCAGTATCAGTGATGACTCTTCTCTTGCCTCTGTCATTCTCCTCTTTCTCAGAGGCACAGTGCACAATTTCCTTTGGCATCAGGACTTCCTCGAGCATACTTTTGGAAAGCTGAGAGAATGTGCAATCTGCAGCTGCAGACAAGTCTTGTTGATGGTGTATTCAGAGCACGCGTGGAAACTGCTGTGCTGCTTTGCAGCCCTAGCTGCAGACATCTGAGCCAAGGCAGTTGTGGCTGCTTTGTCTAGGAAATGCTTGATCCAGTTGTTGTATTATTACAAACTGTCAAAACCAGGACAGCAACTATCATGGCTTTCACAGAAGCGAGCTTTGCATTGTCTTCAGTACATGAACAGCATTTAAATTCATGTACATCCTCAGGACAGAAGTAAAACTCCACATATTTGATACCAGGAAGTAAGTTCTCTATACCAGAGAGAATGGAAAAAATAAACTATGACACAAGGCATAAGGCTGTGTGGTATGTTTTTTTTCTGTGCATTCAAGGACCGCTCCCCACCCCCCCCCCCGAGCCAGACAAAGTAGAGCAGCAAATAGGAGCAGTCGCAAGCACACAAAAAAGAGCAGAGAACACAAAAAACCAGGTAA
>JANIJG010009101.1:21648-59943 GCA_024611175.1 Megaceryle torquata | reverse complement strand
CTTTACCCTAAAAAAAGGGGAATGGGAAAAAAGAGAATTTGGTAAGGTCTGGGAAATTATTTTTTAAAAAGATAAAAAAAAATTAAGTTTTTTTTTTTTTCCCCCCCAACCAAAAAAAAAAAAAAAAAAAAAAAAAAAAGAGAGGCAGCACTTTTTTTTTTTCTTTTTAACTTGAATGCACTGAAATTGCACCATCTTCTGGAGGAAATGAAACATTTGAAAATACAGTTGGAAGACTTCAAATCAGTTGAATTCTCTACCTTTTAAAACCTAAGATCTAAACCAGATTCAAGGGGCAAAGATGAATAGTTTGCCTCAGGCAGTGTGGCAGGCATAATGAGTGACCAAAATGGAAAAAATCCCCTCAGGTCTGTAATCCATACAACCATTTGGCACAATTCTTGCGTAACTGAAAATTATTGTGCATAAAGAACTTGACAGTAGGACCCAAAAGTCTGGGCAGGACAAAAGTGAGATGCATACTGTTAGAAGAACAGTACATCTTGCCTGTTTTGTGTCTGATGACCAGCAAATAGGTCAACTGGATACTGCCACTGCCCAGTGCTTTAAGGAAGAGCAATTACCAGCTTTCCTTGCACTCTTGGTTTCTGCTAAAGCAGCATTTCAGTGCAGTTTCAGAATAATCTCAAGAAGAAGAAATCCCAGTTACCTATGGAGCGGAGGTGCCTTGATCTTAGGTTTTTCAGTAGCAGCTGAGGATGGAGTTTTAATCTGAGGTTTGGCTGTTGGTGATGCCTCAAGATCTTGGCTCAGCTCTGCTTCAGTCTTCTTGATAAATTCATCATATGACTGCACATGGAAAAGAGTTATGTCTGTTAAATCTACTAAGCCATAACTACAATTCAGCAACCAAAGAAGCTAATAAATGAATGAAGGATACTCTCGGTTTCTCTGCAAAGCAATCTGTTTAACTTCCTAAAGCTCAACAGTTGTGAATCATAGAAATTTTAACATACTTTCAAAAACAGATGACATAAGCACTACCTTTAATCCAAGCTAGGATACTAATGTGTATAAACATATATATGACCCCCGGGACTCTGCTAGTAGCCCATTCAAGATATATATTTTAAAGGGGGGTGACATTTTTGCCTCAAAGCTCTGATTCATTATTTAAAACAGTTAAATAGCCAGAACGCAGCCATACTTCTACCGCAGTAATGTGTCTTTCACAGTTCTTGATACAATATTCTGCCAACTACATCCATATTATAATGATTTATCCAAGGCTAACGTTTTACTTCACCCTCCTTCCTACTGTTCCTAACCTCCAGTTGCTTGATCAAACTGGCTTCCTGGGCCTTCAGTCTCTCCTTCTGTCTCTTTTTCTGCTCCTTTTTCAGCTGGTAAACCACAGACTTCCTTTTCCGTAATTCATCCTTCAAGGCCCTGATCCGTCCTTCAATGTCACTTTGATCAGATGTGGTTTCTGAAAAAGTATAATTTTTGTCTTTGAAAGCTCACACCTCTATGCAAAGCAATAAGCAGTCATTTAGCAAATATAAAATATGGTTCAAGCAAAATATCAAAGAATGTAATGTCAACATGTTAATCTTAACCTAGTAAGGCTCTTTAAGTGAGATCACAGACTCACAACACTACTATATAACATATGACAGTGGTGTGTCTTAATTTAGAAAAGAAAGGCTCTGATACAAACAGTAACTTGTTACCAAGCTCGTTCACATCAACCACCCACGTTAATGCTGCCTCATTAACGGTTCATCAGCTGTTGCAGATTTTTTTTTCCTGAGATATTTAAAAATGTGACAACAAAGATGCAGACCAAAAATATATCTGAAATAGTTGTTTACAAACACAGTATACAGTTTTGAGCTACGGTGTACATTTTATCGGTGAGACTTGGAATGGCAGACTCCCAAAAAAGTTTAGGTTTCTTTCCCCATTTAGATTTCCTGCCACCTAGACTAAGTACATCTATGAAATAGAGAGCTGACTGGTCAGTGGTTGGAAGGAAAGTCAAATGTGAACAATGCAAAGACTTGTCACTGTTGTCAGGCCTCGGGAATCACAATATATTCAGGGTAAATTGGGGTACTGTTGAGCTTAGACATGCAGTGGACTACTCAATAATAGCTTATTGAAAGCTACTTGGTGTATCTTTCTGCCAAGTTCCATTTTACAGATCATCCTATGATACCATGACTGACTGAATCTTTTTTCCTCCAGAACAATTTCTTTCCTTAATCATGTTCCTTAACAATTAATAAGATCTCTTCCATTCTTCTCCATGCCCAGAACTCCCTGTTCTTCCAGTCCTTCTGGTGATGTTCTACCTCTTTTCCATTGGAAGACTGTCCCCAGACACTTAGACCCATTCTTTGTGTGGTAATCTCATTCTGCCAGTAACTCTGCTACTTCATTATTTTATCTGTAACAGCCTTTCAGTGTCTCAGACCTCTCAGACTCTCTATAGAGACTGCCTCAGTGTCTCAATACTTCTTCTCTTCCACCCACCTGATTACATCCCCTTGTTTTAAATGTATGCCAGCATAGAGCAAAGCAAGATTCTTGTCCTAGACCACAATTCAGTATCAATAACTTTTCAAAATACTGATCTGACAGTCTTACTGAAGCTCCTCCCTGTGACTGATGTTCCACTTCCTCTTCTACAGCAAGTCCTAAGAGAAGGTTCTTGGCTGGTTTGCTTTTGCAATGTTGAATATTACCGATAATGTTTTCTGGACCAAAAGGATTGGATGTTCATAAACATTTACTGGTTTTACTGATCTACTAACATCCTAAAAAGTCTGCCACCGGTATTATTTGGTCAGCTAGCAGGAATAGCTGAACATTCTGCTAATCAATCTCATTTCTCAAGACAACAAACCACCATAATGAAGGATTTAATCATCAACAGCAGCCAGTAAATGCAATCAAACTGCTGTATTCTTTTTACATTAACAACTGTTGTAAACCATTTAGGAAAAAAAAAAAAAAAAAAAAAAAGACAGCATAGAAAGAATGGAATCTCACACGATAATCAGGAGTACTTTATGATGCCACTGTAATTAACAACTCCTCCCAAACAGTAAGTGACCACTATGTAATTATAGCTTTTCTTGATCAACTCATAAGGGAAAGATCTGCACATGCTTTCATCTTTGACGATCTTGTCTACGCATGCATTAGACTGACATAACAATGACTTCATTACTACTCAGCAGCTTGGAAGATTTATCTCTTTACTAAGGAATGATTTATTGTGAAACCAGCACCATCCTGATCAGCTTCCCTTCAGCACCATCCCTTCCCTGTCCCCTTTTCTCAGCGTTTGAAATCAAAGATTGCAAAGACTTTATTTTATACAAGTTTATTTTCATGATTACTGTTGCCTGCTCTACTTTTTGTAACAGCTCCTTTATGTGGTTTCTCAGAACTTGGAAGATAAATTTATCAAGTTGCTGAATGCTTCGTCATGTTGCAAACTGCTCTCCAAACAGAACCCCAACCCAAATTACTTAGTGCAAACACTTAGGTTTTATGTATTCATCTCTCTATCCAGAAGGAAAATAGCTGCCTCAAAATTACTGTGTTTCTATTGCACATACATACATATTAATAATAATAACTAAAAAAAGAATGTAGAAGAGTATTAAGCTTGCTAGATCAAGAACTACTGAAGACTGGATGAGTACGCACACCAGTAAGTTATAGTTACCTGTCTATCACAAACAACAGCCACTACATGCAGTAGAACCACATAATTCTTTTTTTCCACTAAAGACTTACTGATCATTTAGGAAACAACAACAAAAGCTACCCCAAAACCAAACAAACAAAACAAAACACAAAAAAAAACATACAAAAAAACCCCAAAACAAACGAGAAAAAAAAACCAAACCACCCACCAAACTCCAAAGACACCCAACAATCAGAAAAATGCCATCTCATTTGCTAATAAGCATTTTATCATGCCATATCAACTGCACTGTAGAATACAAGATTTTTTTAGAGAGTAAAAGCACAGAAAGGTTCAGAACAGACTTTGCAGCTTAACAGATCTGATGGTGGTGACCCACTGAATGGTAGCTCAGGAAGTCCTGGAATCCACATGATTAACAGACTAAAAGAGCACACCGGGGGAAGGAGCACTTTGTACCAGTTCACTTCTAAATTCTCTCTGTCAGCATTTACTGGTAGCCAGCTTGGATACTGGATAGAAGAGTATAAAGAATCCATATAGTAGATCATCTATTTTAGGGCTCAAAATACAACTTTAGACCCTTTCTTAATGCACACAACTCAAATCCTTCTCCAAAACAAAAAACATTATGTCCTAAGTACCCAACTGTTCTGCACATACCAGTGCAGGTCCCATGGGCTCACTCACACTGCCACGGTAACAGAGCCACACTGCTACTGGAGCCAGGTTGTGCTCAGGAGGAGGAGAACTACATTCATATGCTGCTGAACCATATTCTGCTTGCTTACCATATGAGGGGTGGAGCAGTGCCACTTATTAAAAGCACAGCTAACCTTGGTATTTTTAAATTCTAGGACCACCTTAACTATTGATGCTTCTTCATATCTATTTGCACAAACCTGTGTTGCTTTCTAAAAGAGAAAACATATAGACCTGCTTACATTAAGATCTTCTTAAATTGAAGTGATCAAATCACATCACAGAAAACCACACCCACAGAACTTTAAACCATGCCAATTTCCAGGAATTTCAGGTATAGTTGTTACAAGAAAAAGCTCTGAAAAAGTAATTTAAACCCATGCAGATATTACACTTACCTGACTGTGTCATAGATAAGGATTCATCAGACCAGTTGAGAGATATCTGATGAGACTTCACAGGTGACCGTAGCTGTGTTCCAGTTCTATGGCTGCCTTTGCTGGAATCCTGCTTTGATACAGATATGCTGCTTTTGGGAGGAGACTATGGGAGCAGAAAAGGACAAATAAGTAATCGCTTGTGAAGCTCAGTTTGAACGTAGAAGATTACTGTGCTCAGGAACTAGTTAAAAGGGAAGAACAGCATGACTAGAGAACATCTCATAAGCAGTGGTACCTATCCAGCTCTCTTAAGAAGAATTTAACCTTAGTTTGCTAGACAATAAAACAAAAATACCAAGAGCAGTAACAGCTGACTGCTTACTTTGAGCCTAGATTTCAGCAAACCTCCTTAGACTGCTCTATAGCCACCTAAGTGAGCTGCCATGGGTCTGACTCACAGGTGTTCAATACAGTTTATGTAATCTTATTTGCTAACAACCATGACCATAGAATTCCTAGTAAATATATCTGTGAAACTGAAAGGATCATTTGATGGAAAAGGTGCGAGACGACATTCTATATCAGTAAAACAACAGAGCACTATTGCTCTGAGGCCAGGTAAGGAATTTTACGTGCAAATATTCTTCCAAAATGCTGCTCACTGCTTCAGCATTATACCACAAACCTTCCACACACCTTGAACATAGCCTCTGGCATGTATTCAACATCTGACCTCACTATCATCTCAGCAACCTTTCCATGAAGCATTTGTAGTAAGCCTACCTAGATGAGCAGTTCTTGTAGCCCACAGACACTGCATTTTCTGTGTCATTGAACACAGGGCAAAGTTATCAGGATGAAACTTAATAAAATTATCAACCAAGTAGAAATAATAGTTAGAACAGAGCAATAAGGTAGAATTAGCTAGCATGCAGACATAATCTGAAACCCAAAGGGTTGTGTATGATGTTACAGCTCTGCTTCTCCCTCCTATAGGTGTGCTTTGGGATATGTTACTTGCAAATAAAGCAAAAATGAAAAACAGAGCATAGTTTCCGTGGCCTCAAAGAATTTATACAATGGTAACAAGCTAGCTAGCCTACAGCTAATTCACGCTGGTAAACTGGGTCAGTGTTCTGCCACTTCACACTGCATACCTACGTGACATACGCAAAACATTTTGTGAGACTACCCACCAGTTAAAAAATATCTAAACACTGTGCTGAAGCAGGTTTTTTTTCCTCAAGATTTCAAAGAACGTATCTGATCACAATGTTTATTCACAGTAATGTAAAATGGTATTACAAATGCAGAGAATAGTTTAATTTCTGCTTTGACAACCTGGACAGCCATACTTACTGCTTCTCTGATAGCCTTTTGCAAGTGTAAGAATATATAAAACATAAAAAGCTTGCTCACGAGTTTGCCGGGTGAGGTAGAGGACTTGAACTCTTCAGAATAAACCATTTCTTCATTAATTGTACTGTGATCTGGGCTTCCTGGCTGTGCACGGCCCATAGTCTCTGATGGGACAGACTCAGCAGCTAGACTGACAATATCTTCTGGGATAGAGCTTTCACTGTTCAGATGAGAGCAAGAAGGCACTGGAGACTCTTCTTCACTAGCTGTTTCTGAGAGCGAATAATGAGAGGAAAAAAACAAAGCAGCTAAGAACTTCCACAACTTACATGACTTCAGAGATACTGCTGCCTGCATATAAAGCAGTAACTGCTACCGATTCATGTCTTATCAATAAGTGTGACTTCACTCACCTAGACACTGAGAGTGGAATATTTAGCAAGAACAAGCATGTTTACCAGAGACCTATGATTTAAGGCTGCCAAACATTCTTAGTGATTGCTGAATATCCAAAATAAAGAGGTTTTCAGGATATTCTAACATTTTCCAGACAACACCCTCCAAAAAGATTATTAGGGAAACCTGTCCTTCCAGTTGACCATACACCAGCAAGGGTCACTATTAGTCTGAAGAAGTCATGAAGGAGCATATAATCTGCAAGCCAGATCTTGAATTTAGAATTGGTTGCTTCCTTTACAGTAGTTGCAGAAAACATTTTAATGTTATGATTTCATCATGAGTCTCTCAACTGGCAACAAGTAAAATAATAAGTTAGGTTTGTCAATATTCCTGTTTACTAAATTCCGCAGAAGTCACAGCATTACTGAGGCGGCCATGAGGAACTATTCAATATTTGAGCAAAGGCTGGGGAGAAGAACTTCTTCTGAAGCAGGGCTGTGCTCCAATGCTTACTGGCTTTCTATTAATTGTATCTACAAGTGGATTTTCTCATCTGTTGATGAGAATTCAGCATTCATGCTGAACTTCTGTTCACTGGAATTTACTGACTCATACACATATCATCTTTAAAATGTCTTACAATGCCTAAAATCCACATGACTGTTTTCAGTAACAAGTGTAATAGGGCATAATTCTGAATTCCCTTTGCACAGTCCAAGGACATGCTGCCTGCTTTCAGCAAAGTGGGGAAATAAGAAAAACTGATTGTTTCTAGAACAATCCCTGAAGCTTCATTATTTTCTTTCACTGCGACCCAGTTCTCCATGCTTCGGTCCACTTAAGCCAGAACCATAAAGCTGTAGCTCCTAACATCTGGTGATTTATTTTTCCTCAAAAAAGAGTAATTTATATTAATTATAAGCTAGTGCACTTTGGCACAGGTGGAGGTTTCAAACAGTTATACTGCAGTAACAAGGGGGAAGAAAAAACTGCTTTGTCAATTTTTTTGAAAACACAAGACAAGGGGAAAGCATCCCCTGATAAAAGCCAATCTCACCAACAGTAACAAGGCTAAGAGGAGAGACTCTCAAACCAGCACACTAGAGGGGAAAAATTGTTTTAGTGGAGTAAGTTCAGAAGACAATCAGCAAAAATTCCTGCAGCATTTTTGCTTTTAAAGACAGAAATACAGTTTAAATTGTATGCAGAAATGTTTGATGAGCTAATGCTGCACTGTTCACTTGAGAAGATAGACCCTAAAGTAGGAATGAATATACATTTAACTGAGGTGTAAAATAGGGCTAAAAGAACAAGACAATTGAAGGCAGTAAAGAGTGCAGAAAGAGATTCTAAGAGTGTCTAGAAAAGAAGAGCTGCCATCAAAACCTTAATAAAAGGAAGAAAGAGCAAACCTAAGCAATCGTCGTGTCAAATTATGCTTTACTCTTGTCAGTTGCATCACTTCCCCCCCTCTTCCTATTACCTTTGTGCTCGGTTCTCTGATCCCCCAGGTCCTTCTTGGCTATTTTGGTTTTGAGCAGCTCTTTGTCCCAGGCAGCGAGCGCCTGCTTTTCTATCTGCCGTATTTCTGCCTCCTCTGCATCCAGGCGGCGTTTCCACTCCAACAATTCTTCAGCGTGTTGTCGACGCTGCATCAGCTTCTGTTCTCGCTTAGTTAGGAACCTGACAGACACAGCAGAAGACAATGAGAAAAACAGCCAACCCCACTCAAAGGTCCCAATACCCAGACGCTCTATTGCCACAATTCCCAGAATTATAACTATTGAAAGTGTTTTCTAGGATAATATCCACATTAACTACCACCTCCTAGACTTCCAATGTGCTGCTGAAAAAACCTATAAGGAGACAAGAGGCTCTTTTCTTTGCAGTAAGTAAAGTCTACAACATACTGTAAGCACACTGCTTACACTTTGAAGATGTTCAAAATCATTAAAAGTCTTAATTATTCACTAAAATGAACAGGGTAAGTGCCCGATTTCAGCACATGAAAAGTACCTGTGGTATTAAACTGGAACCCTCAAGAAAGCAGCAATTGTTTGAAAAATGAACCTTTCTTTTTGCCAATACCAATGACAGAAAAATTGTAACCCCTGTTGCCCCAGAGTTCTTTCCAAATACGTAGTTTTAACAGAAGGTGATTCTGTATTAATAGTTCCAAATTACTGGAGCTTTTATCTTTCTCCCTTAATGCATCATCTCTATGGACCGCCACACTTGGAATAGCAATTTTGAGCTGACAGCATCAGGAGAATAAGGATGCAAGACTGTCTTGTCCCAGCTACTAACATATCTGGCTGCTAGCTTAAAAATGGATAAAAAGTAAAGCTGATGTTGAAATATTTATTTTTGGACAAAGGTTTCTGAGGTGATCCACAAAGCCTTAGAAATGAGGATTCTTACAGAACTTCACAGGCATGAAGAAGCTTGTGTGCATGTATTAGTTCTCATTGCTAGCTCTTGAACAACAGTATCTTCTAGTCTTCCTTCTAAACACTGAAGTAACCAAGACTACACCATTTAACCTTTAAGGTAGCAAATGGAAGCAAGTTCATCATCAATTGCACACACTTCCTCTGACATGCAAGTCTAGAGAAGAGTGTATCAATCCATACATCTCCAACACCAACATTTTTAAGATGTCAGAGAGTGTCTCTGCAGAAAATATAGTTTGCCAGCTAGAGCAAGAGTTTGTCATTGGTACAGAAGGTGTGGTGCCTAAAAGGACAGTCTTCAAAGACTTGGGAGATTTTTGCTTTGCAAATGCCTGTATACTTTGTCATTTTCAAGCCATCCTGAACACTTAACATCAAAGTTTTTAAGCTGCAAAGCAGATGATTTCATTTGTTCGTTTTAATTTCTCATGTTTCAAAAAGACCTTTTTATTTACAAAGACTGGAGCAGCTAACTGGCTGATCTGCAGGTCTCGCCTACTAAGGGACATTTCTTGTTTGCTCACTTAGGGTTCCTTCTTATTCCTGGAAAAGTGAGCTGGCAGTTGATCAGAAAGGTTAAGATTCAGGTAAGTCCTTCTCCAACACAGATTCAGAGAAGGTGGACGAGTTATGATGCAAAGATAAAAGTTTCAGAAGCCAGTAAGATATGTCCACAATCTTGTTTCCTATAGTCAAAGCAGGAGAAAAATAGAAGCATCTCAGAGTCTCTGAACATCTGCCACCTTCAAGATGACAGATGTTATGGTTTTGTGCATTACTTTATCACTTTCTATAGACAAACATCAAATATCATCTACTTTTAGGCAAAACTGGCAAAGTAATATCATTAAGAATCTAGACTACCAGCAGTAATAGCTTTACAGATATGACATGGACAGTCACACTGTCATCTTTCACCATCATCTCTTACTTTCACATACACATCAGTTCCAATTAATCTAGCAGATCATGTATTTGGAACTCAGCATGGAGGTCATTATTACAATTATCTCAATGCAAAAGGCAATTTTTTCTTCTTTCACCCACTGTTTGATTTCATCAGAATGTCTGGATCGTCACAGTTTACTGGATCTTGAGGGAGGTAAGTCCAGTTGAAATAAAATAGAAGAGAAAGGCTGAAAGAAATGGATGCAAAAGCATCTGTGAAAGCAGATGTCAAATGGATTAACCCAGAAGACCACAAACAGAAGGAGAATTAAATAAATGACCATGAAACCAATCACCACACAAAGACTACTTTGTAAGAAAGGTAGTCAAAAGAAGTGATGGGAGAGAAGAGGGTTCTAACATTCAGCCTTCAGGAGGAGGAGGATTAAAGCAGCATGACTAAAGATGCAGATCCTTTTATAACCCCGGGGTTTAAAAGGTAAGAGCCACAAGGTAGAATGCACACTGCCTTAATATTTAATACAGTCTAGAGGGTTCCAGTTGCAACACCAAGGGTACGCACTGATCCTCAAAAGCAGGGGCACCTTCACAGGAAAAAAAAAAAAAAAAAAAAAAAAAAAAAAAAAAAAAAAAGCAAACCACATGTGGTATCTCCGAAGCTGGAAATCTGAGGGAGCAGAGAGGAAGCAGCAGCACTGAGATTACAGCAGCATGATTTCAAAATCTAAGTATTTCTCTGTTGTTAACATCATACATTTTATCCATGCATTTCAAATGTTAACCTCAAAGCATTAACCTGCTGCTCTAACCTGTACTTGGAAATTTATATCCAAGGTACCGACTAAGCCCAAACTAAACGGTTTTCATCAGCTATTCTGAAGTAATGACCAGGCAGTGAGAGCAAAATGAACTGTCTGTCTGCCACTCGGAACACAGTAGGAATAAGAGATTAGAATCATAACTGGTTTGCATTGCAAGGAACCTTAAAGATCATCTAGTCCAACAGCTCTGCAGGAACATTCATCTTCAACTTGATCAGGTTGCTCAAATCCCCGTCCAATCTGGCCTTGAACACTTGCATGGATGAGGCATCCACAACTTCTTTGGGCAACCTGGGCCAGTGTCTCATCAACCTCATTCTAAAAAATGTCTTCCTTATATTTAATGTAGATCTGCCCTCTCTTAGTCTAAAATTGTTACCCCTTGTCCAGTTGCTACAGGCCCTGATAAAAAGCCTCTCTCCATTTTTCTTATAAGCCCACTTTATATATTGAAAAACTACAATAAGGTCTTCTCAGAGCCTTCTCCAGGATGAACAACCCCAACTCTCTCAGGCTGTTTTCATAGTAGAGCCATTCCAGCCCTTGGGTCATTTTTGTGGCTTCCTCTGGACCCACTTCAACAGCTCCATGTCTTGCTCATACTAGGGAACCTCAGAGCTGGACACAGCACTGCAGGTGGGGTCTTGTTAGAGGCACAATCCCCTCCCTTGGCCTGCTGGCCAGATTGCTTTTGATGCAGCCCAGGATATAGTTGGGTTTTCTAGGCTGAGAGCTCACACTGCCAGCTCATATCCAATTTTTGTCCACCAGCGTTCCCAAATTCTTATCTGCAGGGCTGCTCTCAAGCCATTCATATGCTCTCAATCCACTCCTCAGCCTGTATTGATACAGGGGATTGCCCTGACCCAGGTGCAGGACCTTGCACTTGGGCCTCGTTGAACTTCACAAGGTTCACATTGGCTCGCTCCTCAAGCCTGTCAAGGACCATCTGGGTGGCATCCCATCCTTTGAGTGAATTAACTGCACCACACAGTTTGGTTTTCTCCATAAACCTGCTGAGGGTGTGCCTAATCCCACTGTCTGTCATTAATAACGATCTGGAAACAGTGAGGAAAGTGTCAAAAACATTCACTGATGAAGAACCTCTTGACTTTCTATGACTGAACAGAGCATGCTCTATCAAAGAGTCTATCAGTTGAGAAAGATACAGTTACCTGACCAATTGGTTGTAGATATACAGCTGGAATTTGGGGTGGAGGTTGGGAAAACAGACACTGAGAGAAGCCCAGTGGTGAGACGTAAAGACAGAGAAGAAGTAGTGAACAGGAGAGCAGTGTCTACAAAATAAGGAGGAAGAATTTAAAACTAAGATAGCAAAAAAAGACAGAAAGAACGAGAAAAGGATAGCATCTAGCAAAGAACTTTAAAATGAATTGCATTTAACATTGTATAGTTATTACCCAACATATGAAGTAGAAAAACTATACACTGTTATGCAGAAGGTAACACGTACACTTATAACACTTAATTTTCTAGCAATTAAAGGCAAGCTACTGTCACACTACTGTATTTTTCTTCAAATTCTGGAAGGAGTTTTATTACTTTGGTGCGGACTTCCACATATACCGGTTAACATAGCTCAACCTGATCTTTCTGCAACTCCTGCTATTCTACCTGTCAAAAGATTATATTATTAGCATTAAACAGCATGCTGGTTTTGTGATATGAACAACTCTGGTAATCTGAAACTGTTAACACATTTTCATTCATCTGGCAAAACCTAAGTAAAATTACTTCTCCAAAGGTAAGCACCAGTGAAAGGGCAAAACCAAAAAAGAGATTAAATAATGTATTTTTAAAGCATGAGCAATTTCAGGAAAAGACTGAGATATACCTGTAATTCGATCTGTAGCTGCTAATTTGTTGGTATATTTTTTGTTTGATTTTTTTTTTTTTGCAACAAAGCGCAGACTTGGTCTCAGAATACTCATGTATTGCCTCTTTCATTTGCAGTACTAACTGCAGAATGATAACTGTTATTCTTTAAAAAGCCCCAAAACCAAAAAACAATGTAAACTTTCAGCTGTGCTTAAAATGGTATTTCCTAAAGAATTACCATTTTAAGGTAATTCCTAATGAATTATCATATTCATAGAAAAACAAAAAGGCATGCCCCATATAGCTCTTAACTACAATGTGAGCTAAGAAGCATATTAAGGAAAAACAAAATAAAATGAGCACTTAATCCATTCTTCTACTGCACAGATTATTGTTAGAGTTGCATATGCAAGGAAAGCAAGGGGAAAGTGATTAATTCTCTTTGACAGAGCATGCTCCTGTTCACATGCAGGCTACAGACTCACCAATTAAAATTAAAACAGAGCTATTCTTTCATTCCCCCTTTTAGCAGAAGAGATATATTAAAGCTGCCTCATAAGTAAGGAAGCCAAAGTATTTCCACCTTGCTGTGGAACACAGTAAATCCAGCACAGCAGCCTTCCAAATTCCTTCCTCTACTTCCTTTGTACTTTACTCATCATTCAGCTTCTTTCCTGTTGCCTTATCTCTTGACCTGATTGATTCCCTTCAAATGGTAGCTTCCTTTCATTACACCTCAACTCAAATATCTTACTCTATTATGTTGAATATTATTCTTATTTGTTTTACAAATAAGAACATTAAAACAAAAAAAATACCAAGTCAGCACAGGTTTTCAACCAATAAGCACTGCTATCACTATCAATACACCTGCAGCAAAAGGTGTGCAAAAGCTGTACAATTAGGAAGATCGAGTTCTAGAGAATCATTTAAGTTGCACAAAATACTACTTCCTTTGAACATATATAGCAATCCAAGACAAAAGCAGAAAAACAAAACTACATGACCACATATGTTACATCACACGCAACTTCCACTTGTTCTGCCTAAAAGCAATAGGTTCATCTCAAATCCTAATAGACACCTTTTGAAAAGTATTCTCCAGGTAAGCAATATTTTGGACAGACAATTAAAACATATTTAAGGGTAGAAGACACTTTGCATCTACTGCTATCCCTTGTAATAGTAAGAAAAAAATATTAATTAGCATGTTAATTCTTTTCTGCCATCATAAGGGTTGCTTAGAAATGAAGGTACATTGAAAAAAGACTTAAAAGACAATATTGATAAAGCTATAATTTGATTAAAAAAGTGTCAAAGGAAGTCTTGAATACAAATAGTATTTGTCATCTCTGATGGTGTTAATCCTCTATTAATACCATATCTCAAAATTCCTATGCCATAACTTGGTTTTGTATCACCATTTGAAATGTTCAAGTGGAAAAAAAAAATAAGATAAAGACTCTCTTTTTAATAAAAGCAACAGGATCAGAAGAAAAAAAAAAAAAAATCTTATTTTCTCAAAACCCTAAAAGTCAACATGGCCTACAGAGCACATCCAGTCTCCCATCTTAAACCCAAAACATACTTTGAGAAAGGGTTTGCTGCTATTAACGATGGGGTGTTGGAATGCCAAGAGTTTAGTTTTGAAAATATGTCATTTCAGAAACTTGAAAACATGTATGATTTTGGCTGTTCAGTTTACCAGTTCCTTCCAGAACACTGAATAAAATATCAGTCAATCCAGACTAGAAGATGAAAACCATGTAACTGAGTATGTTTGGGTATTTTTTTCCTGTTTACACCAAATCCTCAACTACTGCTACTGGCTTTTATCTTCATCACATACAAAATACATGCAAGTGTGGGAAATGTGCTTCTCAAATGATTACAAGCAAACAGGGTGCTGAGGAGTCCCCAGCAGCTTGCCTGTACAAATGGCAGTGCTTGCTTTTTAATGGTTTATCCAGCTGTGTTAGGAGTACCAAAATAAAAAAAACATTACAAAGGTCACCATATGAACTAAAATATAGTGACCTACCTTGTTCTAAGTTTAAAAAAAAAAAAAATTTAAGCAAAGACTATGTCTTGCAGTAACTGGCAGAGGCCAGACTTTTAATGGATTAGTCTCAAATTTAAGAATTTAAGGCTTCAAACTAAGGAGCACATGCTGGTAAATCATCTGGGGTGTTTAGTGCAAAGTCATTCCTACACTGAAAAATGCAGATTTTTTAAATTCAAAATAATTTAACAACTGAAATTAACAGATTCAGTCCTAGGTTTCAGACCCAGGAACTTCAAATATACTTCATTATTTCCTCTGAAGACTAACAACCATTTTCAGTTTTTTTCCAACCTGTGGACCACATAGGAGGAAAATAAAGGTCTTATTAATGGCCTGTCTTCTCAGGCACACACCTACCACTTCCATTAATTAAGAAAATACTGCAGAATTCATCACTAGCTGATTTAAATGGAATTAGAATTGAAATTTGGCAGCTGGATAATAAGGCAGAAATCACATGCCTGACAAGACCAATGGCTTTTTGTGTGCCAGTCTCAAACTCATCTATTACTTTTTGCATAAGATGATTGATATTTATAACTTATGCTTTAATTCAAGATAAAAATTGGTACTGCAATTCCAGAGTCTCATTCCTTAATTTTCCCCCCCCCCCCTTAAAAATAAAATGGGCAATACAAAATAACAGCACCATTTTGACCATTTGACTTCAGGTCTCTTCTTGCAATACGAACTCTTGACAGGATGTACCATCAAGTTTGGAGCTTGTCCAAGCTCCTTGTATGTATGATCCAAATATCTTAAACTCGTATACTTTTTACCAACTCTATCAAGTACAAAGAATATTAAAATCAATCTTCTAAAATATAACCTTGGCCACATAGTCCAACAGATAACAATGTCTGAATCTCAGTATTCATGTAAAAATTGTAGCCTTTAAAATACCATATCCTAGGTTGAATATAATTCTATTAATGCTTCCAAGCAGCTCAGATCAAAGTGTATGTAGTATCAATACCTCTGATTTTCTTGTGTAGATACCGGCCAAACCAACTCATTCTATTAAAATAGTAAACTTTTGTATAAGAAAAAAAAATAGTTACTTTTCATCCATTCTGCTCCTCATTTTTTTAAGTTTCTGCATAATGCTACTAGTCTCACTGCTGGAGATGGAGATTGGGGAAGGGCTGCGTGTTTCTGCATCAGTTGGAAGTGGGCTAGAACCACTGCTCTGCTTGATGTCATCCTCACTGTGAAGTTCCTGCAGTTAAGCATTAGGAAAAAAAAGGAAGCAGTGTTAAAAGTAAGAAAGTTATTTTATAATCTTTTTAAGAACAGTGTTAAATTAGCTCACTTCTGCCCAGATTACATCAAATACTACTTCAGATAAGTCCATCCACCTGCAGATTTAACTTCATTTTCCAACAATTTCTGACACAAAGTTTTTTAGTACACCCTTTTTTTTCCATAATTTAAGTTCTCCCCTAACTGTATCTAGAACAATAAAACCTCTCAAGAATTCAGTTAACCAAACAGAAAACCAAACCTTTACTATTATTAAGCTTGTGTCTCCTCAAAATTTTGAAGGAGGAGGACAGTTACCAAAATCCTGTCTTGCAATCTTGTAAAGCAGATTCAAGAAACTCAGTGTAATGACTGGAGCATTTCTGTGATGAGGAAAGGCTGAGAGCCCTGAGGCTGTTTAGAATGAAGTAGACTGACAGGGGATCTGATCAGTGCTTATCAGTATCCAAAGGTCAACAGGATGGGGCCAAACTCTCATCAGTGGTGCCCAGCAACAGGAAAAGGGGCCATGGGCACAAACTGGAACACAGGAATTTCTATCTGAACACAAGGAAAAACCTTCCTGTCAGGTTGTCAGAGGCTGGAACAGGCTGCCCAGAGAGCTTGGGGAGTCTCCTTCTCTGAACAGATTCCAAACCTGCCTGGACAATGAGATGCTGAGCACCTTGCTCTGGGTGACCCTGCTGGAGCAGGGGGGTTGGATGAGATGATCTCCAGAGGTCCCTTTGAACCCCCACCAGTCTGTGATTCTGTGATGACACTAACACACACAAAGCAGCAAGTTTTGGGTTTAGCACTTACATTTACTATTTGGGGTCTGACAAATTATCAATCAAAACCAGAGTCCAATAGGTCTAAGCATCAAAAAAATGATACTCCCAAAGTCATTAGTTAAGTTTGAGAATTACAAAACACCATCTACTACCCAGTTAAAGCAAAACATTTTATAACTTCTCTAAATGCATCTCCTTAAACAATGCTTTAAAGAAATCAACCATAAAATTGCAGAGAAAATGAGGATGAGACTGTTTGAGGCAGACAAAACTTCCAAGTGACTGGTCCAATCCAGTAGCTCGCCATTCCTATAAGCACTGAAGTCAAATACCAGCTGAATGGCCAAAGCAAGAAGACTCCAGCTTCTGTACTGAGCACTTACCAGCTTGTTTTCTCCTGCAGACTTTAGTTTTTCCTGCAGTTTTATTGTAGTTTGACGGATTCGTTCTATCTCTGCCTGCTGTTTAAGGATTAGCTGTCTCTCCTTCCGAGCAGCCTTGTTAGCCTCTTGAAGCCGCTTAATTTCTGCCTTTTAGGTATAGAAGATTAAGCATTAAGAACAGTGACAGACAGCTCACAGGAACACACTCTAAAGCCGCCACAGCCATGGGTTTAAAATGCTTAAAGTTACATGGTGAAGTAATCAGCCTGGAACTTCAGCAGCAAAGAACACAAGATCAGTTAATACATCTAGGACTCAACCAGTGAGATTATCGATACAGAAGGACCCTCTTACACAGTGTGTTAAACACTACTGAAATGCAAATAAAAGTTACTGGTAATAAATACTGCCTATCCAAAAATAAGTTACTGGTATGAAATACTTCCTATCGAAAAACCTGTTTTCTCAATTCTCAGTTTTTACAGCATCTGAACATTTAATGGCTACACAGGGTTTCCACAGGATTTTCCTAGAGGGCATCAGTTACCTTTTCCTGCTGTAATCTCAGCAGCAAACCACGCTGCCTCTTTCGAATAGGAGGCATCTTATCATCCTCTCCCTTGTCTCGCAAATGCCTGCAAACAGATTGGAAGAAAAGATTAAATAAGAAAAAAGTGCACAACAACAAGCCTTTTGCTCTTTAAAGCAAAAAATTTCCTAATGTGCAGAAGAGTATATGCTTGTACTTAATCACTGGCATGCTCTAAAAGAGAATATTTTGTACTGGTTTGTCAAAAAAATGTACAATTAAAAGGCCAGTGCAGGTAATGCGAGATCTTTTGCGTATGGGCAAAAGCTCTGGGGAAGTAGCGTGCTCATCATTTGAGAAAGATAAAAGGAAGGACACTTGGGTCACTACCTGAAAAACCTTTGTCAAACCCAGAATGACAAGAAATTGGATGAAAATGTCTAGTGAGCAATGGGACTCTCATACCAACAGTGACTATGGGAAAGTACTACTGATTAAATCTGGCCACCGCAGGTTAGCGGTATCACTAGGTACTTAAAGTGGCATTCCATGAAAAATTCCAGGTCCTCTCTTTCCAAGTAACAATAACGTCTGTATAGATTACTGATGTCAGAAGATTAGTTCAACCACTAATACTTCATAAGGGAGGGGTGGGGTAGAAGCATAATCATACACAAAAACTCAAGTAGAAGTACAAGAAAGTGTTCAGTCAGCAAGAGTGAACAGTCAGAGCTGCCTTACTTCTTCTGGTGTTCCAGCCAAGCTAATTCAGCCTTGGTCTTCTCTTTCAGAGCCTTCTCCCGGAGCCGAAGGAGCGAGGACTGATGAGCTGCTCGCATTTCTTCCTCTTTCATGTACTGTCGTACCATCTCCATGGTAAATTTAGAGAAACTATCTTGCCCCCCTGAGAATGGCATGCTTAGCTCCTGGAAAGAAAGATAAATTTGCTGTGATTTGAAAATAGAGAAATTCCAAAGCTTTTTTCAAAGTATGAGCATGTACACACATGTACACCCACTTCTGTACTGAAAGGGTTGTCAGGCATTGGAACAGCCTGCCCAAGGAGGTGGTGGAGTCACCATCTTTGGAGGTGTTTAAGAGCCGGGTAGATGTTGTGCTTAGGGACATGGTTTAGTGGTTTTGATAGGGCTACGAATAAGGTTGGACTTGATGATCTTGAAGGTCTCTTCCAACCAGAATGATTCTATGATACTGTGAAAATCCCATGTAAGAAGGGAAGACGATTCTTCTCTAAGATTTATGCAGATCAACTTTTTCTGCCTTGGGCTGTGTGACAGTATTGGGAAGTCCCCTCTTGGCTCCAAGGGATGAGGCATCATCTTGTCTTCCTAGCTGTATATAAGCATAGCAGGAAGACTTAGTCCTCTGGGCTTTTATAACCTACCTTAAAAGGTCACTCCTCCAAAGCCACAAGAGAACAGGTAGAGGCTTGGATGAACTGTTCTGTAAGTCAAGTCACTGCACTTGTACAACAGTGACATACAGCATGATTCATACAACTCTATGTTTTGAGATGCTCTAAGAATCATAGGAAGGAAAAGAAATCTCAAGTTTGCAAGCACAACTAAGAATGGCTCACTTGAAACTCATCAACTTAACCATTTTCATTCGGTTAATCTGCTTTAACTTTGGTTGCTTGACCTACCTTGATAGATGACAGAGCTGTTTTTTCTGGGGAGACTTCCTCATCAGAATCATCACGGCTACCCCGTTTCTTCTCCAAATTATTTCTGCGATGACTCTCAGAGGGCAACAAAGACCGAAAAGACTTTTCCTCAATCTCATCCTCTGTCATGGACTCATCAAATTTCAGGGAATACTCTGTTGCAACAGAAATGGAATCTGAAGGAGAAATCAGGGAAGTGATTGCTCAGACAGTTTTACTCTGTCTCATCTCAATAAAGTTAGAGGGGCAGGAAAGACAGAGAGATAACTACTTTAGTGTAGAAAAATAGATGTTTAGAAAGGAGTGTACTTTGAGGGGCATCAGGAAACACTGCTATCCAGCTTCAGAACACCTAACAGACTTCTGTACACATGTTCAGCAGGGGAACACCTGGGTACAGCTGACACAGCAGAAGGCCCACACACTCCATCACTCTGATGTGCAAAACCTCAAAGGTTCCCATCTCACTGTTACCTCTTAAGAGGCTACCAGTTCACCTAGGGCTCAGCTTTCTTCACACATTATCCCCTCATTTATTTCAGAAAGTAATTCTGAAATAGCACCTCCCTCCCCATTCGCCACCTTCAGATTAATCCCACACAATCAAACAACTAACCTTTCTCATCTGGCAGTGACAAAATGCTATCACTTGGCAAGGAATCATCCACACCAGTATGAGCCTGCTCTTCAATACTGCTGCTTATCTTTTCACGACGGGAAAGTTTTTTCTCTTTCTCCTTAGAAGATGGAACCGAAGGACTCTCTTGACGGCTGCTGGTACTACTGTGTTATCAAGGGATAATTAAAAAAAAAAAATTTGCACATTTCAAAATATTTATATTACTTTACTACTGTACTTACATACCATGACCAACATCCCAACAATAAACAACATACAGAAGGTTTGGTTTTGCTTTTAAAATGCAGCTTCATTACTTTAAAATGCCAAGCTTCATCAAACAGCTGATTGACAGCAGATCTTATTTTTATTCTACCCTAGAATGCAAGTGGTTTGTAGGTATGCACACCCTCTACCTGGCAACGAGTACCGACAATAAACCATTGCAAACACCTCTCCTTACAGTTATTAAAAGGATGAGTGAGACAGTGATACTGTTTTAAATTAGAACTACAGAGGACAAATTCATTGCAATTGGTCAAGATCAGAGAAGGGCTGTGAGAAATTTGATGGAACCTAACTAGAACAGGTAAGTGAACTAGAAATAAAAAGCTACATTTGGTAAGGCGGGCAAGATAATGTAACACCAGAAAATGGTTCAAATCTAAACCTTAGGCAAGCAGCACCCCAGGCACTTAACATAAAATCTCAAGCAGCAGTGAAAAAAGCCCGTAGCAAAATGTCCAGATACACAGAGAACAGGATAGAAAAGCAGTTCTACAGGTTAGACTACAGGTTACACTGTGTCTTCAGAAGATATGCTCCAGTCTGTATTCTAGTCCACTTCAAAAAGATACAGAGCAACATGAGAATGGTACAAAATGCAAATACTTAGGACAGGAAAAAAGCTCAGATAAACAGAGACTTAAAGGGACTTTAGGTTACAAAGGTGATGCAACAGATGTACGCAAATAGGCCACAGCACAGAAATCAAGATCATCTCAGCTTAACAGTTTCTCAAGGTATTTCACCCAACCAATGTCAAGGTCACATGCAAGTTCTGAACACCTGCAAGGACAGAGGATCCCACAACCTCCCCACACCCCCATTACAGCATTTGACCACTCTCAGAGAACGCTTCCTCCCCCCTTCCCCCCCATCAATAATTTTCCCTTTTCTGGAATGTCACCATTGCCTTTTGTCATCTTACTGTGCACCTCCAAGGAAAGTCTAGCCTCATGTTCCCTAACAACCCTCCTTTAGGATACTGCAACTAGATCCCTGTCCCCTTAGCATTCTCTGTTCTATGTTATCTCAGTTCCTTCAGAGAACTCTCTTTTGCATCACATACTCCAGCCTCCTAACCATGTTGGTGGTTTACACGTAGACTTGCAGCAGTATGTTAATGTCTTCTCTACTGAGGAGCCCAAAACTGGACACTGTATTCCTGATACAGTCTCACAGGAGCTGAACAGAGGTGTTTAACTATTTCCCTTCATCTGCTTGCTAGACTTTTGTTAATTCAACTGAATGAGAAAGCAAATGTAGAATTCAATTATTCTCAAGTCAGGAAAGAGAAAAGCATTCAATTAGAACAAATACAGCAAATTCAAAACTGAAGATATAGACACACAACATACTATTAAACTGCAGACCATAGTGTAGCAGAATTTTTTTAATTAAAGACAAAGCAAATTCTGGAATATAAGACAGGTTTATCTGTTGAAGGCTTAACACTAACTTTTCCTCTTTTCTAAAAAAAATATTGAAGGAAATAACTCCATATTCCTTTGTACTTTAGTTCTTATTTATAGCAAAAAACCCCTGTATAATCTAAACTCTTCTTACCTCTGATCATGAACCTTTGATCTTGAAGACTCTGAATAACTATCAAACATTGGTGAGTATGTCTGTTTTGAGTCACCTCTCTCCTCTTTACCTTGTGACATGGCAGCAGACTCACATTTCCTGAAAGAGAGAAGCACTTTGTGTAAATTTGTGTTGTCTTAAAACAAAGACTAAGACACTTTTCACAAGCTTCCATCAGTTTACTAGAAGTAGTTAACAGTTAAAATTTCTGAGAAGACCACTTAAAACTTAGACTAGTTAAATGATCCCAGAAAACATAGCATCTTCTACTCTTTTATATAGAGCTTCATATAACCAGTTAATGTTACCTTCGGGGTACACTATTCAGGGCACAAAGATGGAATCTCAATTATTCTTATTAAATACGGAATCGCAGAATGGTTTGGGTCTGAAAAGACGTTAGAGATCATCTGGTTCCAAACTCTCTGCCACAGGCAGGGACACTTCCCACTAGACCAGGTTGCTCAAAGCCCCATCCAGCCTGGCCTTGAACAATTCCAGGGATGGGACATCCACAGCTTCTCTGGGAAACCTGTTCTAGAGTGTCTTCTCCAGGCTGAATAGCCCAAACTCTCTCATCCCATCCTCAGAGCAGAGAGGTGCTCCAGACCCTTAATCATCTTCATGGCCCTCCTCTGGACCCACTCAAGCAGGTCTGTGTCCTTTTATGTTGCAGTCCCCAGAGCTAAACACAGTAGTGCAGGTGGGGTCTCATAAGAATGCTCACTCAATATGACATCTTAAAATTTTCTTGAAGAATAGTTCAAGTAAAACCAAACTATCTTATCTCCCTCTTCCCAAGATATGAAGCATTAGGGGAAAAAAAAAAACAAAACAAAACAAACCTGTTTGTATCAGATCGGGCTCTCAGTTGCTTCACAAACTCTGAATGATGCTGCCGCTGGTGGTCAAACAAGGTGGCAACTGGAACAGCCGAAGTGCTGACAGTATCTGAGATTTGGGTTCGTGCTAACTCTGTCATCTGAGTACAACAAAAAACAGAGGAATACAATGAGCTTGTTAGCACCAAGATGTTTTTGAAAGAGAAAACATTCATTCTCACCTGCTATTTACTGATTTATGGAATAAATGTGTAAGACTGCTTTGAGATGTTTTGTAATGATGTGCTTACCAATCTTGGTTGTAAAAAGCTCATACTACTCTATAAATACATATTCACATATGTAAATATATATTCATACACCTCCTATCAACAACCACTGCATGTATCTCAGATGCCTTTTCTGCTCCTCTAACCTAACACATTCTTGTCTATCCAAAATTTTTTTTTCAACTTCACATATTTGGCAAAGCCCAGAACAAGTATGCTGGTATTATTCTGCAGTCCCATTACCTATCACAAAAACAACCTTCCTGAGCACCAGTATGTGCCCAAACTGTGTAGAAACAGTTAGCATTCATATCAATCAGCCTTCTACACTCCTTCCCACAACCCTAATGCATAGTCACTGCGATCGCTAAACTATCAAAAAGCAAAAGCATTATTTGGTTACCATGTTTCTCACTTGCCTGTGAAGCAGCTGCTACACGATGGTAACAAGTACATAAAACTGAAAACTAATAAATATTCTGTATACCACAAGAAAATGAGAAGACTCAAAAAAAAGAAAACTTCAAACTCATATCAAGTGAAGGGCTCTGCTGAACATCCTCCTCCCTCCCTCTTTTTTTTTTTTTTTAATTTGTTGGTCTCCTACTTTCAGAAGTAAGCACAACTGCAATTTCCCTGCTTTTCTAATTTAATTTGCATATGAAACAGATATAGGATCAATCCCCAACGGAGTGCAACTCTTACAAATTAAAGATGCTGTGTTCACTATCATTGATCTTTCCTGGAAGAACAAACTTTGTAACAGTTCGTTAACTGAAAGATCATAAGAATAGCAAACAGGGATTTCAGGCTGCTCACTGACTTCTAAGTAAGGATGCCAGAAAAGCTCCTTTGAAGTCCTATCATTAGTCATGTTATGAAGGTGAAGAAGTTACACTGACAATGACACCAAACAGAGAACAACTTAGAGGCAAAAAAGTATTCAAAATAATACTGAAATTAGCACAGCTTTTGCCTTTCAGTCAGGACCTCACCTCACGCATCTGGTGAGCTGCATCAGCTTCCACCTGCTTGGCTGCAGCCTTGCATGGGGTCTCTGGTACAGCCTCCTGCCGTGACTGGACCAGATGCTGCAGTGACTCTGCATGGACCTGTGCAGAAAACACAGCCAGTTCAGCTCTTCAAAATCTGCTGGCTATAACAACTACAGTCTTATTTCACAAAATCTGGGGGAAAAAAAAAGTTTGAAATTGGCACCTAAAAGCTTTTTTTCAGCTATATTAAACCCTTCACCACTTCCGTATATTCATAGCTTCAAGTTAAGAATGTTCATAGGCACGGATTTACTTACAGCATTTTGCTTCTTACACACTCCACATTTTTTGAAGGGCAGCATTACCTGAGCTGCCTTCTGCCTTGCCTCGTCCAGTTGTCTCTGACTTTCTAAAGCTTCTTGTTCGGCCTTAATTTTCAAAAGAGCCAAGTCCCGCTCATGCCGCTGCTGCTGTGCCTACAGATCAGGAACACAAGTTTTAATCATGCTAAATGTAAAGAGCATGAGATTAATTAAAGAGATTAATTGTAACCAAGTTAAATGTAAAGAGTTGTTGGTTTTGGGGTTTTTTTGTTTTTTGTTTTTTTTTTTTTTTCCTTAGCCACTGTCTGCAACTACCTCTGAAATACCTAGATCTACTCTACTAGTGGTGCTTCTTCTGCAAAAGTAAAACTTTCAGACTAGCAACTGGTGCTCTTCCTTTTGAAGTACACAATGCAGATTCCCCATACATTTCCACCACAGTGGAGAAAGAAAAGACCAATTAATTCAACATACTAGAACAAGCAATCTTATCAACGTAAGGAAATTTCATGGAGTAAGACAAATGATCTATGCAACTATATTGCATGGCACTGGGACCCAACATAAAAGCCAGTAAATAATCAAGTTTTATTTTACTGAAGTACACCACCAAAGCAGTGACTCTAGATAATGGTATATTAATGACACATATTCTAGAGTTACCACTTCCTTAAAGTAAGAATCAGACATCAGTTATAAAAAATAGATGTTATCAGAGATGCTCCATCATGCTAATTATGATTTCTCTGCATGGCTAACAAAAGCATAACTCACCCTAGTGTAACTAATTTTCTTGCAAAATATATATTAAAAAGAAGGAAGGTTAAGACAAGGAAATATTTTCCCATTACCTTTAGAATTTGAGCCAAAGAAACACTCTCCTGCTGGGCAAGTGATATGCCTCGTACTCGTTCTACGTCTGAAAGCTGTCGCACAGACTCCTCAATAGCACTAAGGTAGTTCAATTCTGCTGATAAACGATGCTGAAGACCAGCGGGAGAAAAGCGCATACATCCTGCAGAATAAAATTTACCAGTCAATCTCTCTAGTCTTCAGTGCTGCATATCAATCAATCAATCAATAAATTCTCTATGGTTATAATTAAGCAACTCACCGCTCGCTGAGGCTGCTCCTGCTACAGGCCTGTTAGTTCCCAGGCTCAGGTCAGGGAAGGTTGCATTAGGCTTCAGCCCTGATGCTGTACTTGCAGAACAGCCAGCAGGTGACTTGACTCTTTCTGCTGTATTGCCAATAGACTCAAACTGCAACATTTTTTGGGAACTGGGAGATGGGGAAGAAGTCGGCGTCTTCTGGGATCTTCCCTTGTCTGAGAAACTGACAGTGAAAAACAAAGAAATGAGTAAATACTACTCTTAAGTCATTTGATAAATCAATAAAGCAATAACCTAGTTCTTCCATTTATATGGAACATTTATATGTTCTTCCATTTATATGGAAGAACAGACCAAACAGACCCACACAAAAGTCTAGTATGGTTTGCACAGGTCCAGTTGGTCTTACGGAAGTGGCCTCATGAGATGGGTTTTGTACCTATGTGCCAGTTTAGGGTTAAGTTTCTAGAACATCTAGAACACCTAGAGCATATTTTTCCTCCAAGTAATAAACCTAGATAACACCCACCAAAAAATAAAAATAAATATTAGTAATAAAGTACATAGTATCTACACATTCTACACAGCCAGACAAGCTGTTTTGATGCCTCCTGTTAGGAACCTGGCACTTCAGGACGAACTCACCTGCATGTGCATTTGCACATCTGTTCTGAGAGTCTGACTGAAGAAATTTTGTTTTACTCACAGGAAATTAGTGCACTATTTTGATATCAGAATATCATGAACAGTATCTTTAAAACGTAAGCAGGACACTATCAGCATACAGATGCAACTGAACGGGATAAGCCACCGCCCCGAGTCTCAGTATCTTTCACCATAATGCAATGAAATGCCTGAAGGACAAAACTTGACTTAAACAGTAAAACACTCTAGACACACTTCTTTTTAAGAGACAGTTGAAGACACTGCTTTCCAAACAAAGAAGATGAGGTAGACACTTCTTAAATTTACTATTCCAATTTTATTAAGCCAACAATGGCTGCTTAAATCTCTTGGGAAAACGTTCTGCTTTACCTGCCACAACTTAGGACTTCACAGGACCTTCCGAACCCATTGCAGGTTATCAGTGAAAGTCACAAATAAGTCAATACCTCAGAACTACTTGATACCCACACTGAACAAGTGCGATGCCATTCATGTTATTTGTTTCTTTTTAGAAGAAAGTGCAGTAAAAACTGAGTATTTCATAACCATCTTCATTGCACAAATAGCAGAAAAACTGCACTCATAGCTAGACATGCAGAAGGTACAACAGAAAAGTAGTATTTACTTCTCTTTTTCTACACTCTTTTCTGAGGATCAGTTTATCTCTCTAAAAGAGTCAACTCACAGAGCTGGACAAGGTTATGAGTTAATAAGCTCAAAAAACGTCTGTGGATCGTACTGAAAAGACCAAGAAGACTGCAGAGGTCAACTAGCTATCCTGCCTCCTGCTTCTTACAGAACATTTGTAGAAGAGAAAAACAAAAATTGTCTATCAGTATTTAAGGTACTGAACCTGACCAGATACTTATATTGGCCAGTTAATCCTTAAAAAAACCCAGAGGGGTCATTTGAGAAAGAATCACTGTTCTGTAATTTTTTTCACAGTATCACACGGTGTCAGGGGTTGGAAGGGACCTTGGAGATCTTCGAGTCCAGCCCCCCTGCCAGAGCAGGATCATACAATCTGGCACAGGTCACACAGGAACACATCCTGGTGGGTTCTGAAAATCTCCAGAGAAGGAGACTCCACAGCCTCTTTGGGGAGCCCATTCCTGTGCTCTGTGACCCCTTACTACAGCCATGTACTTTGGGCTTTCCTATCTAAAATCCTGGGAAAATATGTTTTCTGCCTGCCCATCTTACTAACATTTGATCATTTCTGTTACTTTCCCTTTGCATATCTAAAGACACGGTCATTTTTCATAACATGTCATACACTACCAAGCTCAGTTGTATTTGCAGTGTCTTATAAGGTTCACAGTACCTCATATGGGAGTGTCCAGACAAGTTTTCTAATGTGCTGTCAGTATCTGGGTTCTGCTCATGATCTTTACCAGAAATTCTGCTACTTGATAAAGACTTCTTTGTCTGTTGGGATCCCCACTCTAATTCAGATATAATTTTTTCTTCTTCTACAGGACAGTGGTGAGAACTTCCATTGAAAGAGTTCAACCCTAAGAAGCAACAACATTGCAGAAAGTTCACACTTGGTATTTCTAAGACGAATATCTAAGTATGACATCAGGAGTCCCAAAACAATCAAGAGCCTTTCCCCCCATTTAAAGATGCCTTTGGGTTAGAAGTCTCTAAATTCAACAAGCAAAAAATGTAAATATGGCAGCTTTCTGCAGGAGCTTTAATACTCTTCTGCATAGTGTGTCCACTGTCAACAAAGCTGTCACTCACCTTTCATTTCACACTATCCATTTATTTAAAGAAAAGCATTTGACTCTACAACCCTTATAATTATAATAAACCCCAGGTTTTTTCAGGTGAGCTAGAGAAATTTGAAAAAAAATAAGAGAGAGAATCTGGAATGCCCAATCTTACTTTCTCATCCTTTTACTGACTTTAAAACTAGCTTCCCCTTATGTCATCCATGACATAGAGCCAGAGTGTATCAAATATTGAGTTTCTTCATGGCTTTGCCATGTACAAGTTACTGTAGGAAAAACTGTATTTATTAGTTTGTGCACTACAAAACACCTGACTGTGATCCAAAGATGAATATACAGGATGAATACAGATGAATATACAGCATACACTTAGCATCACCTCCATAAATGTGGCCATAACTCAGATTTCTCAGTAGTGTATTGGAATTTCCTTACTACACAACCTGAGGATAGCTCCCACACAATATTAAAATTAATTTGTTAGAAGGTTGATTTGTGAAAGGAAATATTTTCAATACTGTTATTAACCTCTTGCCTATTTAATTTCAGCTTACTTCATTTTAAGGTCTGAGAATAATCAGAGTCTAAAAGAATTTAGGAAGGAATCACTGAAGGAAAAAACCAATCCTCCTATCAGTATTAGATTAGTTCCTGAATATGTAGAAAGACTCCAGTTTTCATAAAAAACCCCCACTAACACCTCCTTAAAAAAACCCCAAACTCTACAGTCAAGTACTGCACTTACGCTCCTTTTTCCCCTTCTTTTTAGAGGAAGCAGATGAGCGAGAAGATGCTGCAGACAGTGGTCCAGATGAATGCTGAGAAGCAAGCTCTACAGATCGAAGTTCACGGGGAGACTTCCTACTTGGAACTTCTTCATGAATGCTTGAATTACTGCTGCCAGCAACACTAAAAAGGAGCACATCGACAGTGCCTATTTAAGGATTTCCAACCCTTGCATTACACAGTGCACAAGAAATCAAACACACTTTAATTTAGAGACAGATGGCTGAAACTGCACTAATTAACCCATCCTGAAAAGCACTGATTTGAGATTAAAAATTATGACAGCTAAAACAGTAGGAAGTTTGACATATTGAACATATTGACACATACTTTGATAACAGGAGACAGTAAAAGATGGGTAACGACCATCCTCTCCGATGTTAACTCTTAAGAGAGTTGTTCTTTGAGCACAGGCCTGAGTAACCTTAGAATGATTCCAACTATGACTGCAGTTTAGATAACCTCTAGGCACACAGATATCACCAACAAATCAAGAGAAATACGAGTGATTTTCAATAAAGGGTTATAAAATATTTGCAAATAAGGGGGTAATGCATCAAATACTAAGTAATACAAACAGAAGAACTATCAAGAAGTCTAATCAGAGAGAAAACATTTTTTTTCAGCCAACATTTTCTGTGTGCAAAGTGCCTTTTGCCTTCCTTTCTTCTGAGGTAAAGCACCACCAGTATAAACACAGTATCTGTGGCATTCTGCAAGGTGCCCAAAAGATGGAAATACATCTTGTTACAAAAAAGGGATCTTAGGAAACTCAGGAAGCCACATGAATTCAGTTATTAACATGAAGAGTCTAGCATTTACAATCTTCAATTTTTAGTCTGAACTAAAGTTTTAGAAGTACTTACAGACAATTTATCCATTACTAAGCATTACCGAACCCTTACTGAAAGCAATTTTAGGCTTTTTACAAAATTCTGAAGTACTAAAGGTATTTTAACACTTTCAAATATATTTTTTTTCTTCCTAAATTACAAAGACTAACCAACTGAGCATTAGAGCAGCCACACTAGTTGGAGAACTTTCACCTGACTACAAAGGACAAGAACCTTGCCTAAAAGCTACCTGCCTGAGTAAAGAAGGACAAAAATTAAATAGAACAGGAACACACGACTCTAATCTTTCCCTCTTAACCACACTGGTTGCTGTAACTGCAAGGTGCTGAGGAAATACCTCATCACTTTGACTAGTATTACCATAGAGCCTGACAGAAAGATATCCAGCTTGTGACAAAACAAATTTTGCATTAACTATTTTCTGTCTAATTCTGCATTTTGATTTTCACAAATAGTCTAACACACAATTACCTGAGGTCACGTGCAATCTTCCTGTCTGTTAAAGTGCTACTACCCTGTGATGAGGCAAAATCATCTTCGTAAGAGACCACGCTCTCTGCAGGGCTCATGGCAGGGAGTAAAGGGCGCAGAAGGGCAGACCCTCCATTCGACCTTTCATCAAACACTAAAGTGTGGAGAAAGAAGTGAATAGACAAAAATAATACTACATACAAATGTGCATCAAACAGGTAAATTAAGCTGCAGGAATTAAAATGCTCCCAACCACAAGTTACAAAGACATCCCATGGTAGTTTTAACACAACATAACAAGCACAGTCATCTTCTTTTTGCAAATTATTGAACACTCTACTTCAGTAACACACTCCAGCTAAACTATTCTTGAAGAGTACAGTGCTTAGAGTAGAGCCATATTCAGAAAATTCAAATGCAATCATCCTTAAGGGAAATAAAATGAAGGAAAAAAAGAATCAAGAAAAACCACAAGATAAAAATCAACTTGTCAGAAAATACCTCCTCCTCAAAATGAGTAACTCAAGGCAAGAGAAATATTACTCATAAAATGAAGAGTAAGTTCATGCAAAAAATGAAAATCAAATGAGGCATCCTCCAGGACACACTTGTACAGTGTGCCCTAAGAGAGTAACACTTGAAAAGGGCTTGTTTAAGCAAGAGACCTTCCCTCCTGGTACTCAAACCTTACCCTCTCAAAATCAAGTACTGTCACCAGAGTTTTAACTGCTGCATTTCTTTGAGAAATTATGAAATCTCATATGAGCAAAGATGGAAAAAGGAAGTCCACATCATTCATCCACCGAAGTTACGTGTTTCTAACGATATAGTAAAGCTAAATTATTCTTGCATAGCAAGAACTTGGGATATACGCAAGCACTTGTGTTTATGCCACCAAGTGCTGCATAAACCAGGGATTTAATCTTTCTGCCCTAAATGAAACAGGAACAATGTATTATTACAGATGATCATATATAGCATATAACCAGAAGTAATGTGAAAATGCCTCACACAGATGCATGTTTCAGACATCTAAATGCATTCCTTACCTGTGCGGCATAAAGCATAAGGAGGAGTAAGAACAGGAAAATAGCAATTCAGAAGAGCTTTGAGAAATTTTTCCATTTTTACCTTTTCCATGAAGCTGATAACTTTTTGCAAAGATGTTGATGACGCTGTGGGGACTTCCTGTCGCCAGCTCCTCCCATGGCCCTTTGCTGTCTGTGCCACTTGTCTGAGTGAAAAGTGGCAAATACTTCTCAGCTTCTTTCTGAAACTCCTTTATGGGCTCAAAAGCATTCCTCTCTCGAATGCAGAAATCCTTCTCTTTTAATGTCTCCAGCATTTTCAGCTGCAACTGCTTGTGCTGGCCTCCTTCCTCTTCAGAGAGGCTTCCATCACTCAAGAGAGGCCCTTCACTGATGGTGTCGATGCTGGACTCTTGAGGAATTACAGCTTTGTTTGCAATGTAAGCCTGGTTTTCACACCCTGGGGAGTCAGTCTGTCTCTTCGATAAATGGCCCAGCATCCCCTCATGCCTGTTAGCAGTGGGGGACTTCATTCCAAGGCTGACTGCAGCAGTGTGAGGCCTGATCGTCTCAGGAAGCTTTTTAAATTCACTAAGGTTGCCTACCCCAGGAAGGTTGTTGTCATCAAAGGCTGTATGAGATACACAGGTACCCAACATTTTCTGAATTCTGGTTGAAAAAGCACCTTCATTTTCCTCTCTCACAGGAGGACTCACAGCCTTTGCCCATCGCCCATCATCCTGATTTTGTTGCATAAACTCATGGTCTGAGTTCCACATGGTACCATAACTGATGCCAACCCCAGCCAATTTTTTGGCTTCACTTTCAATCCTGCTAGAAAGGGAAGCAGCTGTAGCTTTCAAAGCTTCAATCCGATCTAATTTGCTCTTATATTGGTTAGTAGCGGGTTTTCCTAAGAGATTTTGCTGCATCGTGGGTGAATTCAGGTATGGCTGAGACATCAAGGTCAGTGATCCCACAGGTGCAGCATGAGTCCTCCTGCCCGCCAACATCGCGTCACACTCCTTCGACAACAGGTCCATCTGCTCCAGACTCCAGCGTTGGGAGCAAGGGCCTCCATTTGAGCCCATGAGAGCTTGCGGGTGAGAGAGTTGGACTCTTGGGCTCAACCTGTCTGGCTGTACCCACGGAGGCTCCATCAAATTGCTCCTGAAATGCAAAGTCAATATTTAAGTTGATGACATATACAAGTACTGCTGTTTTAGATGAAAGTATCATTACCACAGATTTCTTTTTCAGGAAGAAATACTTTTTGATAGAATCATAGGGTAGAGAATGGGACAGTAAGCAGTTACAGAATGCTATTAAAAAAAAACCAAACAAACAAACCCAAAACCAACAACCCAAACAACACAGCACCTTCCAAATCTGAAATGCCATTTCTGGTGTACTATGTGTTTTAGGGTTGTAACAAGCTGAGTGTTTACATCATTAGCAGTAAGCCTTTTCCAAAAGTTTCTTGACTTCAAAAGGAAGGAAACTTTTCCCTGCCCCCACCCTTGAATTTCTTAACTTCAGCCTTTTCCCTCCAGTTAAACCCATCCCATGTTTCACTGGAGCTGTTACTCAGGGTAAGCACAAAGAATGCTTAGAGAAAAGGAGGAGAGGAAAACCAAGGATATTTAAAGTTCTGCAAGACATCTTTTTTTTTTTTTAATTTTTCTAGATAGCTCCCGTTTGCATGACAGGAGCTCTAGAGAGACCCTCCTTTGCTAATATCACTTGCACATGCTCTGAATACTAGGAAAGCTCCTCAAAAAAACCTGCTTCTCTGCTTAGTATGATGCTCTCCAAGTAACTTATGCAGCCCTTTAAGTCTTCTGTCTCTCCTACTCAGTACTTCCATTTTTTCCTTATGATGTTAGGCTATTTACTACCATATGGTTTAGCAACATCTTCTATAAACAGTACTGCACAGCCTTCCTAGTGCTTTCTTTAACTCTTCCAGAAAGCAAACAGTTCTCATTGAATTTATGAAGTCAGCATGGATTTGACCAAGTTAAGGCAAAGATAATGATGCGAGTATATATTTAAGAAGCAGATATTAATTATGTAATTAAAAGTGAAGACAGACTTGCACAACAGGGATATTAAGGATATGCAAGAAACTTTTATGATTTTTAGTTTCCTGTATTTGTTTGGTTAGGTACCTTGACTTACATTAAAAAAATACAAATGGTGTAAGCAGCATGAAAGGAAATAGAGAAAGGCTAGTTCCAAGCAGAAGCAGAGGGGTTTGGTACTTTAGAGACAGTAACTAAAGGTCTGAATCCTAAATAACAGATTAAATAGAAACATAGAACAAATCAAATACGAAAAATCAACTGACATATTCATATGATCAACTTCTCCTGCCCAAAGGCAGAGGAAATATAGTCTCCCAATATGAAATGCACATCCCTTTGATGTCAGCAAAAGCTTAACAGCAACCATCATTCACTTTATTTATTTACAGACTCACTAAATACCCACATCCAACATTGTCACATGCTTTCCTACATCAGCTTCCTCTTCACTATGAGGAAAAAATCAGTTACCATAAAGATAATGACTCTCGCTAGAATACAAACTTAAGAGCCTAGTCTATTGTCACCTCTCAGAGATGAAAACCAGAGTATTTTCCCCTCTCTCAGAAGGCCCACAGTGGCTCACCTCAGTAGCGGCTGCTGAGGCTCTGAAAGTGACATGTCACTACTTGAAGATGCACTAGGAGGACGCTCTTGAGCCTTGTTTTCTTTGTCAGATTCCCCAGACGGTTGATAACCAGGTCGGGGCTAGAAATGAAGAGAAGCAGAAAAATGCATTTTTCAAAAGTCTGCAGGAGTTTCTAAGCTCCTGTCTATTTAAAAAGGAAAAGGCTTGCATTTCTCAGCATAGTATCACATCTTTCCTACCACACAGGCTTAAAAACACAAAACATTTATAGTTTTGTCTCAGTTGAATGTATTAAAAAAAAATAAATTGATCACATTGAATTACTTCAGCTGAACACTTCAAATTGATATCAGTCTTTTACCATATACTAATCTTCTTTCATATCAGTTTCTGATTAGCAAACTTATTTAACTCACTGCTGAAGTTTGTCTGAAAGCAACTTCAAAGCTCTTCAGTCCATGGTATGACCAATACATACAAGTTTCTTAAGAGCCAACCATTACAGAGGCTGTTAACAAATATCCTGAACTCTGCTTCTATTCATAATAGAAAGATGATTTCCATTCAGCATTTTTGCTGTGCTGAAGAGCAGCCACTAGCAAAGAAGTTCTGTATCAAAACCTCTGTATTTTTAAACAAAGGCTGCAGTTTTCTTTGTATCCTTGTTCTTAAATGATAACCAGATTGGGACAAACCTCAACCTTCCTAAACATATGACCACCTATTCCTGCAAAGAACTGCAGCCCATTGTCAGTGAATCAGCTATACCTGCGTTTCCTGCACCGTAGGCAGCTGAGGTGGCTCTTCTAAAAACGTACGTTCCAGCAACAGTTTAGAATAGGTTTCCTGTAACCGTTTGGCTGCTGAAGGCTCAGGAGGAGGCACATTCTTCACTTTAGTAAAAGCCTCCTTCTGCTTTCTGTAGAGCTCTTGAAGCCTTTTGTTCTTCTGTTCTGTTGCCTCCTTTTGTGCTTTCTTCTCTTCATTCTGCTTCTTCTTCCTCTCCTCTTGCTGCCTGATGATGTACTGACGAACCTCATCTGTATCATAGTGACGTTTCTTAGAGATCACCTGAGGCTCCTCACTGGCAGCTATCTTGTCCGGTTTCCTTTTGGTTGGACTATGGCTCCTGACATTTTGAGTAGGTAAAACAGATTTCTGATTCTGTTTTTCCACATCTTTCTCTTGCTTTGTACTCATGGAATCCAACTGCAAGTCATCCAGAATCCCACGTATCTCCACAGGCAGGAAGTCCTTATTCACAGAGGAATGGTCTTCTTGGTTATTGTCTGGAAGAGCAGCTTCCAGTTTCTTCAGGTTATTCTCAGATCGTACTTTACTCCTTGACCTTTCAGAACTTCTTGACGAGATTTTATGAGTAACTTCCAGTCTAGAATCTGAACCTGTCCTTCCAATACAGCCTGCTAAAGAATAAGACTTGTCAAATATTTCAAGTAAAAATCAAATTTGGGTAACTACATGTCATCACTAAAACAGCTGCAAAAGTGAGGATGAGGGAGGAGTGCAGATCTCACTGTAAACATGCTTTGGCTTCAGTGTCCTAGTCTGGATATAGGAGCCTTTGCTTAGACTGAGCTCACACCCTTGATGTTCCTACCAAGCTCACAGTCATAAGATGCACAGCAGCTACCACAGTCCCCTTCTTGCCCTGAGATTCTGGATAAATTCTGAAGAGGGCTGGTGAGGAATCAATGAAGACTTATGATGCACACAGATGACACCATATAGCATCTGGAAGAACCACAATTCCTGTAAAACAGGGATGCCCAACCATACCCCATGTATTATATGCAGCACATCTGGAGAATTCATCCAACCTGGGGACCACTGCTAGATATCCCATTCCCCACTATCTTCAAGAGGCAAAAACAGATTGGAGGTGATCCATTTTTCTTTGCTTGCAACCTGTTTCCATCTTTTCTAGAGCTTCCAGAGCACTTCTGCAGCATGTACTGCCCCTCAAGTCAGACACCTAGGGCAGGCTTCCTGTGACACCAAGAAAGCTCATAATCCACCCAGGAAGAGAGGTTATGCATCCCAACCATGGGTGTGAGCACAACTATCCCCCCTTGACTCCCTGGTTAAAAACAGGTGTTACTTTTAGAAGAAACTGATTATATACTATCTCAGAAGCCTGCTTTATTCTGCAGACATGCAGTGTTATATAATAAATTAAGAACAATGAAAGAAGCCCAGTGATGAAAGTACACCTTACCAGTCTTGGCAGCTCGCTCTCGTCCTGTTCTGTCACTAGATACTGCTCTTCTGTCCTGTTCTATTCTGGGAGCTGGACCTAGTATCTTTTTTACTAGCTTTTGTCCCTCCCGCCAGGAGGATGCACTTATTACATAGTTTCCACCTGCACAGAAAGTAATAAAAAGTCAAGCACTAGATGGATTTTCCAGAGTATTAAGATGTATTTATTGCAACCATTAATCATTTCTAGACCATTTAGTTCTACATAAGTGGTACAGCTGCAGTTAACACAAATTAATCCTAACCATGAAGTCACTCAACAGCTGACTCACACAACTATCAGCGCTTCATGCCTACACAGAACACAAGGTAAAATTCCAAACCATACTGTAGCACATTAAATCCCCACAAAAAAGAAATTTAAAAAAAATTAAAAAAAGTTTATACAGATCTAAAACATATAAGCAAATGTTTCTGGGAGAGAGGGGAATACTTCTAGAGGACTGAGAAGTAGCTGCTCATCTCCACTTAAATAAGGAAAATAAGGAAAAAAGATGAAAGGATCTAAAATGTTGTAATATTAAGAAAAAAAACAAAGGTGGGATGTAAAAAGTAATTCACCCGCATATTAAAAGAATATTAGCTGATATTCTAGAGAAAAAAAATCCACACAAAATATTTTAGAGATTTTTACTGATAATTAATTGTTGAGATAGGTGTCTTGTGAGGAGGTTAAAAAATACCAACCAACAGTTATTCTATGCCAATACTAATTCAGTCCTCTAGCTGGGACTTCTGTACTGTGACTGAAAAGAGTTATGATAAAACCTATTATTTGATACTCAATTCAAGAACAGACTACCTTGGAGGTGACAGAAACCAAATCCAAATGCTATTAGTATTATTTTATCATCCTACATATATTTTAAAAACTGGGTACAGAGGCACCTTTAACTAATACTGGTTCGATTAAATGCTGTGTTAACTCACCTTTCATCTCACTAACTTTCAATATTAATTTTTTTTTGAAATAATGAACTTAAAGAGCTTTTAGGAAAAGCATCATATTTAAAAAAAGATTTTTTTATAACTTGATTCAGACCATTTAGCAGTATTTTACTGCTAGAAAAGCACCTAACTTGAAAACCCAGCTAGCAGTTGATTTGTAATCCCCCAGTTGCAGGTTACAGCTCTGACAGCACTGCCTAAACAAACACAGACACTACAGCACCAATACCCTAGAGCCAAACAAAAAGGGACTCTACTCCAGATCTAACAGGACTTTGCATACTTGGTACCAAAGCAACTTCAAGTGAAATCCAGGACAGCAGACCAAGAGTAGTTTGCCAATCCCAGTCCTCAGTTCCCATCCCTACTTTCTTTTCTTTGTTATTTTAAGCCAGAAGGAAGAAACCTGTTCAGTTAGAAGCCTGTAGCCCACTATTTATTAATTTACAAACAGTACTCCTTGCTTGCATTGGGAATTATCTAAGTATTTAATAAATCTGTCACCTGAAGCATGTCACTACAAGACACTTTGAAACAGACAGATCAGCCAAAGGGGCTCTTCTTGTCAAACTCCCAGTTCTCTATTACTTCTGTGTGCATTTAAAAAGACAGTTTAAAGTCTCATCTTCCATTTCAAGTCAGCTGTTTTAACTAAAACATGCTAACAGAGCAGAACATGAGCTGTGGTTATTTATAGCTTTGCCTATGTTAAGCAGTTTCTTATTGCTATGACTGGAGGAGGACAGACCATCACGTATATGCCACTTAAGATTTGGCTCTTATCTGCTAGGGATTTCAGGCCAACATTCTCCTCACATTTGATCCATTACGGAGAAAAACCATTGCCATTAAAACTGGCACCAATCTCTGAGCTCTCCCCTCACTTGGTACTATCACAAATACGTGTTAGTTTAGTATAGCTCCTTAAGTATGAACGGATCAGCACAGGAAGGAGCAAATCCACACTTATTACTTTTAAGAATTAGCATTCATTACCACAAAATATTTCCATGCAGATTCATGATTCCCAGCACACAGAAGTGCATATTCACTCTCTACAAAACTCTTTGCAATAATTTTTTAAAGCAGCTTTTTTTCTTCAGCAAAGTGGTGACTAATTATGGGTCACTGTACATGAGGAGAAATACAAAACCTTAAAAGGTGAAAGAGATGACTAACCTTGTATATGTTTAAAAAAAAAAAAATTGCTCTGTAATGTGACTGCAGTTCTAACTACTTACTTTGTATGAAAATTAAAACCAAATACAAAGCAGAAGTGGAAGGCTTCCTGATTCTTTTGCTACATGTGATATCAAAGTTTAACATTACTGGATAATGAAGAAACACTGATGAAACTGCACACACCGTTTATTTCATTTTTCACTCTAAGGCATTGCTCTACACTAACCTGCTCACATCATCTCCTCTGCATAATTTTATTTAATAGACAGTGGAAATCTCAAGACAACAGCCAAAATTAAAAAAAAAAAAAAAAAAAAAAAAAAAAAAAAAAAAAATTAACTGGTGATAAAAAAAAGGAAATTTGTTTTTGCATTTTTTCACAACAAAAAAAAACC
>JANIJG010009101.1:0-21638 GCA_024611175.1 Megaceryle torquata | reverse complement strand
AAAATACCATATTAAAACAAAAAAGTTAAACATAGATAAGAAAACAAAACAAACCCAAAAATTTAAAAAAAAAAAAAAAAAAAAAATTTAACTGGTGATATAAACTAGGGAATTTGGTTTTGCATTCTTTCACTAACTAAAATAACCAGGATTGGGTCAAGCCAGAACCGAAGGACAGCAGGACAGCAACAATCTGATGCAATACACTGGAGAACAACATCCAGAAAAGAGCCAGGACACCCTGTTCTCTGCTTTACCCTAGAGAAATCCCACAAAAAAAACCGGCTTTTACTGCAGCCCCTCCTCACAGAGGAGGGTAATTCAGCAATTCCTGATGGCACTGATTTCATATCATCTCCCCTCCTCCTCTCAGCATTAATCACTGAGCTGTAGGTCAGGCACTAACCATCAGCACAAGCAAAACAAAAGTAGGATCCAGAACAGGGCTACTACTGCTTTTTGTCTGCATTGTCCTGACAGACACCTAAGGATTCCTGCCCTCACACCCCCCAGAAACACATGCTCTTCAGCACTTTCCATAAGGTGCACGCAGCAAGTGGAAAGGCAGAAAATTAAAATAAACCAGAAAAAAACCCACACAGCCACCCAACCAACAACAAAAACAAGGCAGCACACAGTCTGCAAACACACAACTACACTGTTACACATCTGAGATGACTGAAAGCAATATGCTTTAATGTACGTTTATTTTCTGAGACAAAACTGAGCAGCCTTCCTTCTACAGTAGAGCTAGTCACCTTGTTTGGACTCTGGACTTGACAACCGTGTCAGTTTTTGCACTTTCCGCACTGGTCTCGTTGTTTTTTTCTCTTTGTTTCTCTCGGTAGGTTTTCCTTTCACTGTTGAATCCTCTAAAAACAAGAAAAAGCTGTTAAGTGATATCCCACAGGAAAGAACACAACAACAAGCTTCCTTCAACGCTTACCTTGAAAAACCAGAACTCAGAGAAACACAGCAAAATTCACCAGCTCTCACAGATGGTATCTGGAGATCAATTACTTCCAGACAGACATTTGAAAATCCCCATAGCATGATGATTTTGAATGAAGTGCTGTTTACCCACGCACCGAAACGCAGCAAAGCTGCAGCAACGCCATAATAGATCTTTACAAAGTCATGTTCCACTTTAAAAGAAACACTGACAGTTTTCACAAGAACAACTGTTGGTTTTCTTCTACTAAAGATATTACATTTTACAGTACTAATGCTCCACAAGAACATGTAGTTCCTTTGCTCCTGAAACACACGGGCTGCTGCTTCCACATTAACGCATGACAGCACATCCACTCGTTGCCTCCACACTGGAGCACGAAACACAGGATAACTGTGAGCTCTGCTTTCTGCACAACTTGTCGCAGAATTCAGCCAGTGATGCAGAATTATTCTCATACCACAATTACTTTTTAGGCATTAGAGATGCCAGGAACATTTACCAAAGTTAAAGTCGTATTTTACTGGATTTTCACATTAGGGCAAGGAATAAAAAGGAAACGCAAGATGTGGCTCAATCACCACGCCAGGGTGCAGGCTTCCCAGCTGCCCAAGGTACAGAGACGAGCACTGCTCAGAGAGGACAGGCAAGCTGTATATTCAGTCTACACAGGGCATTTTCAAAGATTTTTTTTTTTTTCCCCCAAAGCACTTCAGTTGACATGCCTTGAAGATGCTCTTAATCCTAAAAGTGAACTGTGGATAAGGAACCCCATGGCCACTATTTACCATTGTTTTCTTGCCCCTCTTCTATAAAGAATGGGGTCAGACAACCTAAACCATCCAGGATGCAAACACCTGCATGGATAGATCTGAAATTTTCTTTAGATGCCAATACCAACTTTTACAGCCCTTAATTTCAGCTGAAGGCACTCTCTGATGGATGCCCACAGGAAGTATCAGAACAACAGGTCATATTAAAGGATGCAGGAATGAAATTTTAAGAGCCCTTCTCCCTCTTAATATCCTTTCCTTACACATTCGCCAGTTGTCTTTGAGCCTGACAACAAGCACAGGGAAGAGAAAAATCAATGCATCAAGTACCAGAGGTCTCAGTGACGGCATTTGCAGAAGTCTACCTTGCCTCCTCACCTCAAGAGTTCCTTCCCAAAACCAGGAAACCGCAGGCTGCTTCCCACTCACTCTATTCATATTACAGCAATTTTGTTGTACTACAGCAAATCCTGAACATCTTTAAGATAGAATTACTGGAAGCTCAGGGTCCATATAATATCCTTTAGCCCAACTGCTAAACCAGGATAAAGGCATCCTGCATGGTTTACACTTACATGTAAAAATCTCTTTGCAGTAAAGAACAACGCTTCCATGGACAGCAGAGATCTTATAGCTTATTCTAGCACTAGAGAGCATGGAACAGTTTTGATACAATCAACTGTACACACCTAAAACTCCACATGCTGTAACTTTAACACTGAATTAACACATGGCTAGATAATCTGACAAGCTAAAAATACATCTACAGTATCTATTATCTGCAGCACCAGCATTTGATTACTTGGAATCAGCTATTCAATGTAATCTTTTCAGGTCAGAAAGGAGACATGTTCCACAACAGCTGTTCTACACAGGGCATCAGGACAGGTGTAGGGCCAAACACACACACTCTGCCCCTTTGTTTTGTAGGCAGAAATCCACTAAACACATGATCCAAATACCTTTTTAGTTTAACTTCCTCAACAAAATTTTTCAAAAATTTGGATTTTTATAAAGAACTCATGAATCATTTATAGGATGCTTGTCAAAAGTGAAAAAAAAAAAAAGCTACTGCAGATTAAAAGTCTTTAGAAATTTGGCATTACTTTCATGGACTGATGCTGAATAAAGTATTTGCAAACAATTTTGCTGAGAAGCAGCAGCTCTTTATTTCTGAACTTTTTCTATAAGTGATTCCAGAAAAACTGCTCAGTAACTTGTCAAGCTGTTACAAGCAGAAGAAAACTGAAGTCTAATAATTTCCATACCAGCCATTATAATATAAACATACAAAGACATGCACAGGTTTAAAATCTCATCTAATTTTCCTCAAGTCTTAAATGTTTTGACCAATAGAAAAGTTCTTTTTAATATGCAAACTCTTAAGCTGTTCAACTAGAGGTTCTCATGGGGTTTATTTTCTGTCTCTTCCTTTTTATTCATCTGATCTCTCCCCCCTCACCCAGCTCAGTCAGTCAAAAGCAATTCAACCTTACAGCACTCATCACTAACCAGTTTCACAGCTCAAAAGACACACTTGGGCATCCTACCCCAGATCACCCAGAGAAAAGAGCTGCCAACAGTATTACAGTTTTCCAGAATGAAAAATTAATAGGCTAGGTCTCAGAGCACACATGAAAACATAAAAGCATGCATTACTGTTTTGGTCTTTTAGCAGTGTAACCGTCAAGCAAATGTAAGCAACTTTTTATCATCTTTGCTCATAGTTTTAAGTATCAGAATACTGTGTTGATAAATGAGCTCATCTCCTAAAAAGATTTTTTTCCTGTTTTGCCATTTTGCAGCAACAATATTTTGTATTTTCCAAAAGACTATTAAGTCAAGAGGAATGAGTACAGTTTTCTAAGCTTTTAGCATTTGACGTTCCCTCTGACACCTTCATTTGGAACAAACCCCAGAGGTAACATTCTGTTAATTTACCACTGTATTGTTACACAGTCTCCCCTCCCATATCCTATCCAAGCCTTACAATACTGAAGGAACTGCAGAAGAGATAAAATCTAAATTATTTAAAAGGTTTTTAAAATCATCTTCTGATCTAGCTGTTCTCCCCCGCCTAAGGGAATTTAGGGAAGGTCTCTAAAAAAGTCCCCATGTACAAATCTCAGGAACACAAATTTCTCCAAGAACTTCAAGACTTGGTAATTTTGATATAAAGCAGTAATGTTCTAAAGTTCAGAGATATTAAACCAACCTAATGCCATATAATCTCACTACCACACACAGCTGAAGGCGTACCCCTTTACTTCTACCTACTCCATTTTAAATAAGTATTCCCAGCCACTTTCTACAGCAGATGCCACCCACCTCCCCTTTAGCTACCTGTATGTTCCAACTAAACCACTAACAACTCCCACAGCAGCTTCAAGACCAGTAGAATTCAGGCTTCAACATACTGTATATGGTACACACGTCACTAATGGTGTTAAAAATAAAAACAGAAATAATAATTAAAAAAAATATAATTGTTCCCATGAGATAATATATGTTTCATGAAAACAGGAAGTGGTCTGGAAAGCCAATTACATTCCTTCAGGTAAATATGTATAAAAAAGATACAAAATTAAACAAAAATTGTTTTAATGAAGACACTTGTTCTAATGAATTCCCATTTCAAAGAAAAGCCATCATTTGATTCTTTTCAGTGCTGGCTTGCTATTAAATGTATTTTAATAAAAAAACGGGGAGAAAGATTTTTTTTTTTTTTTTTTTTTTTTAATTCATCTTAGTGTTCAACAAATTACTCCTGTGGAGAGAAGTCAAAAATATTTAACACTCATTGCCTCAAGTTTTTGTTTCCATGACTTTGTAGACTTGTGCAAAATGAACGTCTCATAGAGAAGGTTGTGTGGCTTAATCCATTCAGTCTGTGTCTCACCTTGTAACTGGAGTGCTATATCTCGATACAGCTCCCGACTAAGGTGAAATTCCTGCTCCTGCCAGATCTTCCCATCTGGAGTGCGAATCTTTGTTTCAGCAGGATTGAAACCTGAAAGGAAACAATTTAAGGGTTTAAAGTAACTGCATAAAATGTAAATAAAGCTTTTTCAGGGTGGAAGGGCTGGGAAACTGCCAGGTAAGAAAGGATTTACTTGAATTTCTCACGCTGCATTAGAAGAAAGCAATATACCAGTCTGGCACTCACTCACAGTTGAAAAACAGTAGACTGGGTGAAGAAAAGATTTTTATTAATGTGAAAGGTTTTTGCAATCAATACGTTACTAAGCTCTAGGACCATAAAAAAAAAAAAAACCAACAAAAAAACCCCAAAAAACAAAAACCACCACCAAAAAAAACCCTAACAACAAACATACTGAAATAAACCCAAACACTAATACAGAGAGCTTATTTTTTATAGTAATTCATTAGAAGACACAGGAAGAATTTCAAAAGAATACACACTTTGGTATATTGGCAAGAATGACACTTCATTCTCGTTCACAGCTGTGATCAAACCATGCTATCCACTGCAGGATTGCCCAAGCACAGCTACGAGTCGTGTCCATGCTCTGACATGTTGCTCAGTGAATCAAACTCCTACACCACGTATAACCAACGGGAGGGATCCTGTACCTCTGTATGATGGAGCAGCGGGTGCGGTTGCCACCTTCCTGACTTTGGGAGTCACGGCATTCTCCACATTTGTGATGACAACAGGTTGCTCAGCATATCCCGAGTGCTGCCCTCTGCCATTCAGCCCTTCAGAATGCTCCCACTGCTTTCGAATCCGCTCCTTCAGCTTCTCCAGTTTGGCGTCATGCTGCTGCCGCTTCAAGATTTCCAGCCTATGAGCACTAGAAGTACTCATGGCAGAAGGGGAAGACACTTTCAGTTCACTGTCCTGGGATGTGTTACTCGAAGGAATTTTAGTGCTACCCTCATCTCCTCTGGAGCCACTATTTTTCTCCTCTTCCAGTCTTGGAGGTGTTGCAACCTTAAGAAATGCCTCATTATTCTGCAAGGCATCAATTGCTGGTCTGTCATTCAAATACCTAACAACAGTCCCATCTGCCACAGAAGAAGATGGGCTTTCAAAATCTCTGCTGTGTAGATTCCGCTCATCTCGGTCACGCATCATACGGCCTGTTATTTCAGCCTTCCCTTCTGCTTCACTTAGGTCCAAACTAGAAAGCAGTTGCTTGGCCTCAAGTTGGCTAGAACTGTGGTAAGACACAGAACTGTATGTATCCCTGATGGAAGAGATGAGGGAAAAAGCAGTCATCATCAAAAACACAACTGTTAACACCTTCCAATCCAGCAATCAGCATGCTCATCAACTAAAAGAATTAATTTCTATAGCTCATTTCCATTTTAAAGGTAATTCCTTTTACAGTTTGATCATCAGGTATTTAATAGTGCAAGTCTGACAAAACTGAAAAAGGTTTCTGTTCAGAATTTAATTTTCTATATTCTCTGCCTGAACAGGACTACATACAAAGTTGAAAAGCTGAAATTAGGGCACGTAGAAAATAAGCAAGTAGTAATGTCATCTTTCAATTCAAAAAAGCTTTAAATAAAAACTAGTGTAAAACTTAAGCATAATTAATACCTGTTCTCTAAAACAAAGCAATGCACACATGCACAGCTCCTAGACAGCACATTCATTAGCTGAGAAAACAAATAAACTGCACCAAAAACAAAAACAAAAAACCAACCAACCAACCAAACAAACAAAAAAACACAAAACCAAACCAAAAAACAACCCTGCCCTGTATTTCAGCATTAAAAAGGCAAGATCCTGGCCAAGAACTTCAGAATGAACTGGATGTACCCCAACAAATGTAAAGCTTACCAAGAGTTTAGAAATTCAACAAATTAAGGATCTCTTGGCACTTTTTCCACAGAAAAACACCACAGAAAAACAGACTCTGTATTTTAATAGACTTACGGTACATATGTTGTTAGAGAACAAAAAATTATTTAATATTTTCCCATTGAGGGGCTGAAGATGTCAAAATCTGGCACCTAAGCTACATGGCTTGTTTTTCCAGCAAGTATGTTTAAAGAACTCATCTAAGCCAGGTCATAACATTGCTATTGTGGAATAGTCTTCCTCTCTTTCTCTGGTAACACACAACTGTTATATAGTGTAGTTACCACTACCAATCAACATAAATGCTCAGCAGTTTAACTGCAGAGAATTTCACCAAAAGTACACATAAATATACACACACATAGATTGTTCTACCCATTACTCTGGTTTTGTTTTCCTCTGAACACTTTAAGCATTGACCACAGACTGTTCTCAGAGGAGTAATGTATTAATTTAGCAGCTCTGATGGCAATCCACAGATTAATCCCCCCAGTGCCACACAATCTTCTTACTTGTAAGAAAGCTGTTCTTTTCAATCGGATATAACAGTGTGAGTCTAGCTGCTCTCATTTTCTTCCTTTCCCTGAAGCATGTTAAATTTACTAGATGTTTTAAAATTATATAGTTGATGTATAGAAGTTATTTCAGAGAAGGTAAACAGAGCTGTTCAATTAACAAAACTGACCCAAATCAGCCTCCCATGCAAGAAGGAAGGAGAAGAACCTCACAGCTGACACAAGATGTGGAAAAAGATACCAAAAAGGTAGATGTTAGGTTAACAACTATTAATAGAGATGTAGTTAAAATTAAAAAAAAAAAAAAAAAAAAAAGACACTGTCTCAGCTCCACTCCAATCAGTCAACAATTTGACTTCACTGGGAGAACGTTTAGAAAAAAATGCAGAGTATGTGTTATAATCCAATAAAAATTATTATGAACACAACCAACCTATGCAGCAGGGATAAGGCCTGTGCAAAGAACACATACTGCTTAAAAAAACACAAGAAATTGAAGAAGTTATGGTAAAAGTCTTCTAGGATCTGATATTACAGCAAGTTAAAACTTGTTTATTTCTGCTGCAGGTTCTCTTTCTTTCTGAAAGCTTTTGAGGCATCTTATACTCACTACCATCCTTAATGCAGGCTAAGAAAACCAGGCTATCCATATTTTCCTGCATTCCTCACACCTCAACATGTTCTATGGCCTACAGTATTCTGTGCCACTTTTTCTCCCCAATACAGTTGTTCTTATTTGGGTTTCTCACACAAAAAAAATAAATGCATCTTTAGTACTAGTTATTCTTGCTCTGTACTGTCTTACAGTAATACATTTGGGAACACATACTGAAGAACTAATGAAAGTTGTCAGAGCACAAGGAAATACTCCTTCTGACCCTTATTACTGAAACTGATACATACAGAAACATGTTTCTATATGTATAGAAACACAGAACATATCAAAGCTACCAGGCCAGAGGCCACAGCTACATCAACTTGATGATCTGGCCCCATTTCAACACATTTGACTTTAAACTCGCGTTCACTGAACAAGAAATAAATTTGTGACATTTTTAAAAAAGAAGGACACTTTTGTCCCACTCCACAGGCTGCTCATGTGAGTAGGTGAGGGGAGGAAGCGAATCAATTTTTGAGAAGGTGTCAAAAACATCACAATCAGCTTAATTCTGATCTTAGCTTATTTTTCTTATAATAATTAACTGTCCCACCACTAACCTGTATGAAGCCAATGGTTCACGGAATTCCACATGACTGCTTTTTTTCACATTGCTTTCAAGAGTGGTCGCTCGAAGTGGGCTGCGTGAGGACTTCTCCTTGCTTGATTTATTCTGGCTAGAGGATCGGGAAGCTGAAGCAGAAACCAAAGAATCCTCTATGTACCTATCTCTCTAGAAAGAGAAAGCTCTTGGGGCTGGATAATTAAGAAAATGTTTTTTCTTGGGTTTAAGGAGGACTCCAAAATAGCATTTAAATTACTCCCTCTCTCTTTCAACAAGATGATTTCAACAACTAGGAGCAAGATATAAAGTGCTTGAAAGGATGATCACATTTAAAGAGAGATAATTTTAATTTATAATTTTAATTATAAGTAATTAAACCTATGAAAGTCAACTGTATTGCCACTAGAGGTCGATCTGTCTGTTCTGCTCCAATGGCATGCTAGCAAAATGCTCTAAGTAGTACTCTTATAAGCAAATGTTCTCCTTAAATGAACTAAAGGAAGTCAGATTTAGCATTATATCTGCGTAAAAGTTGGCAAACGTTAAGGAAAAAAATAAATAAAGAAAGAAAGCCAAACAGCTAGTCCAGTGTAAACATAGGCATGTGTAATTTGTTATTCAAAATCCCCCCAAAACCACAGTACCAGAATGGGATAAGCACTGCTCGCTCACAGTGCAGGACAGTCCTGTCACTCCCTCTAACAAAGTGACTTAGCACACTTTCCTTCTTAAGCTAAGGGAAGAAAACAGCCTCTCCTGGGCAATTAGTTTCGCGAATAAAGATCATTAGCCAGAAACAAGTTGAGGACAGGAAGGAGAAACAGAGTTTTCACCAAACGCAGCGGCTTTATGCTGCCTTGCACACTACATCCTCAGTAGTACATACCCTTCCTGCTTATTTTCCTGCTACTGCTAGAAGAGGGCTTCTTGGCATCCATGACAGAATCGAATACAGCTGTGCTGGTGGGAGCTATTTCCAATTTGTTCTCTATATGACGTAGCTAGAATTTGAAGATAAGGCAAATTAGAATATTATTTTCAGTTATTAAGCTGCAGCATTTTTCTACTAAGATAACAATCCCCCCCCCCCAACCCTCTTTTTAAAGAGTCAAACGGCAGGTAAAAGCAACTTCACAAGGTTGATATTGCAGAACTGTATAGCCTTATGGCCAGAAACTACGTCAGCCTATTGTTTTGTTTAAAAAAATTGTCTAAATTAGGTTTTGTTGCTGTAAGTAGGCTACTGTGAAAAAAAAAATAGTAACAACATGTCATTCAGAGTCTTAATGCTTGGCCTGAATGAAATACTAATCCCACTTGGAATAAATTCTGTAATACTCTTGTCAAAATGGAGCACGATACAAGATTCCACGTGTAAAACCCCACTGCTCAGCTATTACAAAAAAAAGAGAGGGACAAGGGTACAGGAAAGAACTGAATTCCCTGAAAAAAACCCAAGCTGTCTGGCTTCACTGAAGCCAGGTTTTACAAACTAGTATGATATATTAAGCACCTAAGTTAAGTTCCCACAGAAAGACAGCAATTCCAATGCTCAAAAATAGAGAATGATGAAATGCATTAGTGTTGTCCCAGCCCCTGACTGGTTTGGGCAAGCAGGGGAGAGCTATTTTTTAAACATTTTCATAAAATGGGAAGTCACCAAATGTAGTATTATACTCAAGTCTTAGCAGGTATTACTATACTCAAGACTAATCTTGCTGTGGTAAACAATTCTACTGTGTGCAGAAAACTTTTTCCAGGACACAACAATTTTCAACATGCATGTACTCCAATTGCTTACCCTATTTTCAACTTGTTTAACAATCACTGAAAAAAGTAATACTATGCTTAAAATCTTTGTTGCCATTAACTGATTTGAAAAGGAAAGAAAAAAAACCAGTACTTACAGCAGCCTTAGTCTGAGAACAAGTAGCCCATGCTGCAGTTAGATCTTACGGGACCGAAACAAAAAAATTAATTTCTCATTAGTACATGGGAAACAGTGAAACAATCTTCATGGGCTCACTAATCAAGTTCTTTCAGTGACTCAATTCCAGCCTGTGTATCTCCTCTATGAGAAGTTATCAGTCAAGACTCGTTTTAATAGAGCAATAAAGTATTTGATAAACAATTTAATGAGTTTTCTAAGGTTGAATACATTATTACACTTTAAATTCAATCTATCACACTTTATAAATGTTTAGAAGATAAAATAAAGTTGGCTATCAACCCCAACATAAATATCATGCATTTTTCCATTACACTAGAGTTTAACTACTTTTTTTTTTCCCCCTGTTTTCTTCTTCAGTAAACTAACCAGGAATACATGGTCACTGAAATTCAAAAATCAAGCTCTGAACACATGAATTTTGAATAATCATTTTCTTGAACTGTACACCCTACAAATAAAATAGAAGCAATGTATGCCAAGAACAAGCAGGAGGGACTAAGCAACTTCAGCTTTTAATCTGAACAGAGAGTATGTGCTATATGCACAATCCAGTTCAGTAGGATGCAGTAGTAGTTTCCTCCTATTTTCTTCCTCAGTTCCCCTCTTCTTTTTGTTTCCAATGGTTTTCTTCTAATCAAACAGTTTACACAATGCAACATCCACAACATTCATATATATCAGAACTACAGAGAGTAGCAGTATTAGAGAGTGGTTCGGGGTTTTTTTAATAAATCATTTCCTTATAGTAAAAAAGCAGCCGAATTCATTCCAGGTAAGACGCAACAACCAAAAGGAAGAGGGTTAAGGGAGTAGAAACAATTTTGCTTTGACTTTGACAGATGGTGCCTTGTGTCTACAGAACACTTCAGTTTCACAAGGTACATAATTTTAAAAGAAACTGAACATATCACAGGAAAAAAATCAGCAATATAGTCCTCTTACAGATAAAATAATAAGCTATCTCTACTTTCAAAGGAACTTCTGGAGTCCAGTTTTGTCATAGTGGAGATTGTAAGGCTAATCTTGAATCACAGACTTAACATGCTCTATGGACTAGAGCTTTCTTTCTCTCAGGGACATACTGTACTTTTTTGTTTTGCCCCCTCCTCTCCTAAATCCTAAATTCCAGAGTAATCACAGCAACAAAAACCTAATAGGATTTCCCCAGTTCAAAGAGACAAAAGTGCTGCAAGTCATCTTAGTGACAACGATGTACTGCTGCTATTCAAGTGCCTTGAGCTATTCATTACTTTGGAACTCAGCAAGCCAAGAGCAACTGCCTGGCAGGCTGTTCTTCACTTCTTTCAAGAACCTACAGCTCCCAATTTCTCTTCCTGCACTGCTCCTCCTCTGTGGCAGTCAAAAAAAAAAAAAAAATCTGTCTCTGTGCCATTTTGGTAACCATATCATAGGCTGGCAATTCCTAACGCAGATCAGCAAATACCAGAGTATGAAATTGCTCTCTGTGCAAAAAGCAAGCCATAGAACACATGGCCTTAGCTTCCAAACTGAGGCAGGGGAATGAATTCTGTAAAAACTCCCCAAAGTTTCGGACAAGTCATGATAAAGCATCTTCCAAATCAGGCAATAAAATAGAGAAAAACTGTACCTCTGGTAGAATCCTTGTTTTGGTTATGCCTTGGGTTTTGTAGAGGCACCTCATTTGACTTGTTGTTCCACATTGTGTCAATTTATCTACCAAAAAACAACCCACAAAAAACCAGTCATGTAAGAGTCAAAGAAGCATAAAGTAAGAACAAATGTATCTTACGCTGAACAGAACAAAACCTTGATCACTACAATGAATTTTCACCTCATAGGATGACTTCAAACTCAGATCATTAACAAAACCAGAAAATCAGCACCACATCACAAATGTGTTTACAGCTTGCAGTTTTTCAGAGACCACGTAATTCTGAGGATAAAGAAGGATTTGGTTTTATTCTTACTCGTTACAGAAGAAAACCCAGAGGTCGCACAATCTAGATTGCAGTCATAAGTATTCCAGCACATCTGAAGATGACCCCACTGCAATGCTGCACTTGAAGGAGTAACAGAGGCAGAACCACATGGCTTGAACCTATGGACATTTGGCAAAAATACCCAATTCTGCCAATGACACATGAAAGTGTCACCTCTCTCTGTTAAAGAGACAGCAGAACAGAACTGCGCAGCCAGACGCCACAGCCAGGAAAAAAGACAGGACTGGAGATGCCCTTGTTTTCCTGTGAACTTCAAAGGCAAGATCTAAAGCGAATTCAAGCGTGAACTCTGAGTAACAGCCCAGGCAGCCTCCATCTTTCCCAGTGACACAGATGCTTGGTTGGGCGCAGCCTCAGCAAGTCTGCCAACATCACCAAGCCAAGTGGTGCAGTTGACATGCTGGAGAGGGAGGGTGCCATCTAGAGGGACCTGGACAGGTTGGGGGGGGGGGGGGGGCATGACAACCTCATGAAGTTCAACAAGGCCAAGTGCAAGGTGCTGCACCTGGGTTGGGGCAATTCCAATCACAAATACAGGCTGAGTAGAGAATGGATTGAGAGCAGCCCTGAGGAGAAAGACTTGGGAGTGTTGGTTGATGAGAAGCTCATCATGACCCAGATGTGCACTTGCAGACCACAAAGCCAACTGTACCCTGGGCTGCATCCAAAGCAGGGTAGCCAACAAGCTGAGGAAGGGGATTCTGTCCCTTTAGTCTACTCTGGTGACACCCCACCTGTGTCCAGCTCTGGAGTCCTCAAGCAAAAGAAAGACATGGACCTGTTGGAGTGGGTCCAGAAGAGGCCACAAAAATTATCAGGAGGCCATAGCACCTCCCTAATGAGGCCAGGCTGAGAGAGTTGGCATTGTTCAGCCTGAAGAAGAGAAGGCTCTGGGGACACTGTACTGCATCCTTTCAGTACTTAAAGGGAACCTGTATGAAAGCTGGAGAACTTTTAACCAGGACACATAGTGATAGGATGAGGGGTATAACAGCTTTAAATTGCAAGAAGGTAGATTTAGATTAGATGTAAAGAAGTTCTTCACTGTGAGGGTAGTGAGACACTGACACAGGCTGCCCAGGGAAGCTGTGGATGCCCCACTGGAAGTGTTCAAGGCCAGGATGGACAGGGTTTTGAGCAACCTGCTCTAGTGGGAAGTCCCTGTGGCAGGGGGCTTGGAACTAGATGATCTTTAATGTCCCTTACAAACAAAACCATTCTGTGATTCTACTACCAAAGGAGTTTTTAATAAAGGATTTAAAAAAAAAAAAAAAAAAAGGCAAAAAACCCCCTACTCAATCAGGAAAGAGTATTTTAGATTTTTTTAAATTAAAAGACAAATAATTTATGCAAATAGTTATTTCTCATTACTTTCATTGCAAAAGATGGGCAGTCATACATAAAGTTGTAACATACTTTAAAGAAGTGCTATATAAGAAAGTAAGTTTAATAAGAGATTTAAGAGGACCTCATTTAGCTAACAAGAACTCTGATTAGTCAGTGCTGCCACCAGCCCCTCACCAAGAGGATTCTATCTATAGGCACGTGTTTACTGAGCTGCCTTCACAACAGACTGAGGACATTTCTGGTATGGAAAGAAAAAAATGTGACCACAGGACTCATATAGGACATTCAGGACCTCTGAAGGAATCACACAGGCACATTTTCCTCTCTCTCCTCTCATGAACTTCAGATATAATTTTTTCTTAATTTCTGAAAATTTCTTCTGCTTTCCCTTCCCTACATAGTATGCCACATAAAAGAGCATTCAAATATCTTCTGATACAAGGTGACCAAACATGCCACAAAATTAACACCGTATACTGCTTACTTGAACAGATCATTGCCTGTATATTTTGTGACAAGGATTTTTATCCTGTGTGGTTTTAAGGGTACGCACTGTGACCATCAGTGAAGTTTGATCCTTACATTCAGTGATATAACTCATATTTATGGCAGTAAGCTATGCCAAAAAAAAAAAAACCCTTTTCTTATGCCCCAAGAAAGACTACCAATAGTAAGAAAACAGGTCTTCAAATGACTTCCAATTCTGACTTTCTTTGAAGAATCCAAGTAACTGTTCAAAAGAGTGTGGAAAAGGTATGTGAGCTTGTATATGTAGGTACAGAAAACCACACATACAAACATTAGTGAAAAAAAAAATAAATTCCTTCAATAATGCAGAATTCTATAAAGAAGTGGGAGATGTTTTGGTTTTTAAGTATCTAGTTTTGGGCAGTGAGCCAAATGAGGTTAGAAAACTCTGCTTCTAGGACAGGTGCTGCAGAGCTCATTCATGCAGAACTGCAGCTTTGTGCCTCACATCAGTCATGCTGTGAATTGTAACACTGCCCTGCCCTGGAAATCATCTAATTGATCTTCTCCGTCACTGAAGCAACAAGCTGTTGTGCTAGAAAAGTAGAAAACAAATATTAATAAAAATGGAGAAATTTTCCATAAAGAACAAATTTTGAGAGCTGCTAGAAATGTCCTATCATACCATTATGGCTTTCTTGCGAAGCATAAACATTAATGGTTGGACTTGATTATCTAAAAGGTATTTTCCAACCTAAATGATTCTATAATTCTATAACAAACCCCACTCAAGATATAAATTTAGCATAAGAGGACTTCTGGACAAGCAACCATTTTTTAAGGGATTTTTACGTATCCCTCCAAGTAATTCCTTGGGATTTACTCTCACCATTAGAATTACTAGTACAGGTTGGAGAACTTAAGTCAGGGACTAGAAATGTTCTTGTTGTTATACACATACAAATCTATATAGTTTATTTTATGATGCCCTGTGATTGTAGTACTGTAATACACTCTACATATTCCTTAACCCTCAACCTCTCTTTCTGTCTGTACAAGCTGAGAAGTAATCACAAAGCATTGTGTTGTATTTCTCCTAATGAAAAACTGCAGTGCTAGCTCCAAGAGTGCAATATGACTTCTACTGTTTCAGCACAGCCAGCTGAGATCCACCAGCAGTTTTGCTTAACTCATGTTGCTGCTGTTTGCAGTACCTTTCATTCACAGCGTAATCTTTGTAAGGGTTTGGGTTTTAGATGTGTCTCTTCCCCTCTTGGAAGGGTGAGAGAAAATTATCAGCTTTTTAAAACCTACCTACAAATCACGTTGATTCCTACCAATCTTTGAATTCCTACAGCTTACTAAAATAGTGTCTTTCTATTGCTATATAGCTTACACAAATAAGCAGCACCCTATAAAAACCAAGTACTTGTATAATTCAGCATGCTGTCGCTGCAAGAAGTTAAACCAGAGAGAGAAGACACTTTATCAAAAGGTAGAGCTAGAGGGTGGTGGAGGGAAAAGAAAGAAATTAAGATAAAGTTGCCATGTCTATTTATAAGACTTGCATGCAGAGTAGTGGACCAGTTAAACACTAAAATACACTGAAATTAATATTGATCAGACAATAATACTACATTTAAAAGTTATGCAAATGAACCTTAGATTATTTTTAAATGCATTTCACATCAATACAAAAGTTGTGTCGATGTGCCACAAACTACTTAAGAACCACATTGTAAAAAATCAGATTCTGAAATGACTGCTTAAAAAAAAAGGGGGGTTTTTTGTTGTTTATTTTTTTTTTCCTAAGCTAAATGATCCATCCCTGTTTAATACAGAGCTTAAACATAAAGATTGAGCTCAACAGATAAAATGCCAAAGAGCTTCTGGGGAGCCAGCAATGATGGCAAAGAGTTATCTGCAGGTTGGATAAGGCTATGAGGACCTTAAAAGTTTGCTGAAAAGAGATGCAAGACTATGGAATCAGCAGAACTGATCTCCTGCTTATTTAATCACTCACTGGTAGCCCCACATATCCTGCACAGATTCATTCAAGGTTGGTTTGCCAAACCTCATCTTGGGTGAATGGTTAAGATAGAAACACCATTATGTTCTGACATTTCAATCCCATGTCAAGTGCCCATCTCCTTCTTTACTCATTTGTCCAGGACACAATAAAAACCCCACAAGGAGACGAGAAGGCACAGCAGAACTGCTGCAGGCAAGGACCTAAGAGGAAGCTAGCAAGGGAAGGATACACCCCAGACTGCTGGAAGATACCAGGGTTACAGACATAGGACACAACAACCGGTCTTCTGCAAACACTGTTCCTACAGGAGGACACTAAAGAGAACTGACAGATCGGAAAGCGCATGAGAAAACACCAGAAGGAGGAAATGGAAACAGAGAAAACTACTGCCAAATTAAAAAATGAGAAACCAGCACTACATTTACTACCAAACATACCAAGGATGGCATTGAGAGGTACAGCAGATAACAAAATAACAAGTCAACATAGGAAGAGAACAGCATTTCAAAAAGAATGGGAGAGGTGGAATTAGAATAGGCTTAGCAAAGGTACACAGAAATGTGAAGAGATGAAAAACAGGATGGGGGGAAAAAAAAAAGAGAAAGAAAATTAGTGAAAAGCAGGATATAAAAAGGAAGAGAACAGAGAAAGGAAGGAGAGAGAAACTGAAAACTTCTGAAGAATCAGCACAAGAATAAAAAAAAAAAGACAAAATTGGTATATTGGCCCAATTGTAAAGTTTTCCAAGCACCCTCAGTATGATTATTTTTTTTTTCCCCTAGTTGCACAATCTTGGTAAGAAAAGCAAAGAGGAAACTCAGAAGTCATGGCACTGAAACAAGGAAACGGGAGAGGAAACTGAATCATACAGATTCAGAGAAGACAGAGAATGTGGGCAAGAGATTGGCCACTGTTATTTTCACTAATATTTAGTGGTTATGCAAAAAAACCAACCAACCAACAAACCAACAGCCCAGTATGCATAGGGAACAGTATTCCTCAAGACTTTTGCTTCTTACAAACACGAGTGATAGTTTCTTATAAAAACACAAGTGATAACAAATAAAAGGGATACCACAAAAGAACAGATGAAGCTTTGCTAACAGTAGGGAAAGAAATAAATTATTAAGATTGACTTCTATGGGATATGCTTAAATGTTTAATCCCCAAAGTGGCAGGCTTTGCTACAAGCTGGGTATACCATGCATGAGGGCAGCACTTCACACAGTTTAAGCTACAATGAGACAGCAGTGCCAATAAAAGAAACCATCTTTTCTTTATGCCTTGGTCTCTCTTGCCTTATTCAGGTAGAAAGTCAATGGGATTACCTGGTAAAGCAAAGTAGACTTGGAATCTGTTAAGGTCTGAAAGTAGATTTTTTTGTTCTTTTTGCTTCATGAGTTTTATCAATGTTGTATCATAAGTACAACTTCCATGCAAGCAGAATAAGGGATGGAAAAACACTGAGGAACAGCCAGATCAGTGCCAGTCCTGTACTAGCTACTGTCATGTATCATAATCTACAAGATTCCCAAGAGCAAATGCTTGAAACTGCTATTGCCTTTACCTCCACGAGAATGAGAGGGACTGGGGAAAATGAGAACCTTTCTGTTCACCACCTTCTGACCTGTGGAGATACCACAGGAGTCTACACATCCTACTCCTAGGTGTCCCACTGCACCAACAACTCACACAACTTGTCTGTAGAGGAAACAGGCACAGAGACAAATAAAAGTTGGGGGTTTTTTGGTTTTTTGTTTTTTTAACAAAAGTATTTTAAGTTTCCATGTACTAATAATGGAAAGTTGACTTCTGAAGCCTAAAGACCCTTTGGAACTCCCGTCTGTAGAGGTACAGTTCTACATTACTTGAAATAACAGACACACACAAGTGGACAGGCAAAACCAGACCTAGTCAAGCAAGCTATTTTTCTGCACCAGCCCACTGAAAGTGATGGAATTTCTATTTAAAGATGCCAGAAACACTTTCCACATCTCCTCAAATACCACTGAACACAATTTATGATGATACTCTTGAGTCTGGAATAGAAAAACCTTTACTTACTCATTTTTCTGGAATTCAAGCTTTTACCATATTACGTTATCCCATTTAAATAAGAGCTAAAAATAGCCATAATATATTTTTCTAAGTCTATTTTTGGTTATATTTATGAGCTTTAATTTTTTTTGTTTGTTTGTTTGTTTGTTTTGTTTGTTTGTTTTTGGCCTCAACATATTTTGAGAAAACTGTCTCTCAAAGCAATATGATGCAGGTGACTTTACTGACCTTGCTCAGGACTGTTCCAGTGGAATGAACAAATGTATGACATGTTTGTCAAAAAACCACCACGTCTCCAGAATCTACAGCTGACTCTACAGAATCAGATCAGTCCTCCCCTCACCTTCTTTCAATGCTCATTTATACAATAAGCCTTCAAATTAAAGGTATTTCAGGGGTGAAGGTTCTGAAAGGTCCATGCACAAGTCCAACTGCACAATGCTTTGCAGACACAAATTTCTATTAACACTTCTCCACCTTATTATCTCAAGTCTGTAATCTCTACTTTGCTCCTCCAAAATTATTTCTGCTATGAAGTTGGGGATTTTTCCTCTCATCATTGTTAAGTGGTGCTGAGCTAAAGAGGCACTGGGTTCAAATTATTCAGACATTATAGGTATACTACCTTTATATGTAGTTTTGTTGGTATTTAATGTGACTGGCTGATAATACTATTTGTACTTGGAAATATTGTACCAGTCCAGGTTGCACTGCACCCCAGAGTGCTGTATGCAATGACAGTGGATACAAATATGTACAGGTCATGCAAGAAAGACCTGAAAGTAACAAATACCAACAATGCCCAAGGTGCTCGTGAATGTTAGGTGCTCAGAAGTAAAATTTTGCATAATATTCAGGATTTTGTCTTGTAATGCAAGCACTAAATATACCAGAACTCCTCGCATTCCAATCTTTATGAATTTGGAAAATAATTACTTAAAAAAAAAAAAAAAAAAAAAAGCTTCAAAAGTAAAAGAAATATACTAATAAAATTTGATCTTAAGCTAGAGAAACTTAAGAAAGCTTATAGGGGTATTAATGTAGTATAAAAAAACCGCACAGTTGAGATACACCACACACAAACAGAAAAACTGTAAAGAATTTCAAAGCACAAGTCACTACTTCGGTTAACCATGAAGATAAATGACATCAACAGTCATACATCCATGAAATGTCAGAAAAAATAGTAGAAAAATTTGAATAAGTTTCATGAGCTCTAATATTAAATCACAGGCAACAGTCAGCTACTAGGTTTATGTCCAAACTACAGTGAAGATTTTTCTATAAATGAAACATTACCAAATCTGATTGTCTCCAACTACACGCTGAGGGTGGACATTTACAAAGCCTTCTGCTATGAGAAGACACAGCAACTTGCAAAAGTGTCTCTGCTTCACCACAAGTGATGTGAAAGTGATGAAAAAACACCTGGGACTAAAGAAAAATGGATCAAGCAGTTTCACTGAAAGTAAAATGAGTTGAATGTCTTACTCTGCTGTGTCACATGCCAAGAGGTACTCTGAGGAAATCTATTGAAATGAATGTTGTGACAGCCAGCGTAACTCGATTCATTGTTTGGGAAGAAACCTGAGTACAAAGGCACCGAGAACACATCCGTTTATTAAGGAGATGCACATGAGGGTTTGCTGATCCATTGAGGAGCTCTGCATTTTCTTTGACTTCAAAGATCTTGGCATTTATGACAGGAAATAAAATAAGCGACTTACCCCAGTTTCAAGAGCAAATAAAAAAACTCCTGCATTTGTTTCCTTGACCTTTGTAAAAAAAGTTCACTCATTCCATCTCCAGTTACTAGAAACTGCACAGTAGACGATTTCAATTCTTGCAGCCCGTAATAAATCCATTCAGCAAAATATGCTCAAATTCCTCAACAAATCCTGTCTTCAAAAGGCCAGCATCCACCATCTATTTCACCAGAAACACTCCACTGGGAGAGAGTCCTCTTAGAATTTGCAGGGAATCTTCTCAGCCAAGTGCAAGAACCAGACCTGACAATTTTCAGTGTCTAAGACAACAGCTTTCAACTGCTCTACAACACCAATAATGCAGAAGCAGAGCATCAAAAACACCCCCAATTGTGACAACTGCAGATCGATCACTACTTGCTTTCAAAGCAGAATAAAGTGCAAGAAAACTTCAGGGAAAATGTCACTCTCTCAAGTTTGATGCCTTTGCTCTGAAACTGAACCCAGAAGTAGTGTCTGAAAAATGTCTCAATAACAACATGACATGTCAAAAAAAACCAAAACAAAACAAAACCCAACTACAAACAAAACTTAAACCAAAACCCCACAACAAGCAGAGCAGTGACCACCAGTGTCGTCTCTGACCTGGCATCAAAAAGAGACGTACCGGGACTCTGGCAAGAATACTTTTTCTTGAACTAAGTAAAAAGAGCAATAAAATAGCTTCTCATATTTAAATAATTTCATCATCATTAAGTGCTTAAAACCTAAATCCAGACTTTTCAGTTTCAGTATAACAATTCCACCCAGTGTACCTTCTATTAGCAAACATAACACATCATGGTAATATGATTGGAAAACCTCAGAGAAAAATGTAACTGTTTTTTAAACTTCTACACTCTTTTGCCATGAACTTAGTGTGAAATTCTGCCGTCAGTGAGAAGTGTTCTTAATGAAGCTCAAACACAGCCAGAATTTCTGTTAGCGTTCAGTACATTTCAATTAACCTAGTGTAATGGATTAGTTCATTTATTTGCTCTACTCTTTCTCCAGTATATTGACAATGGTTTCAGACTTAGGCATACAAGGAATTTTATTCTCATTCAAGTAGTCCATTAAAGTCTATTATATCATTAGCACAACGATACACATACCTCTTCCAAGCACTTACATCTACGGATAAATTTTTACACTCATACATTCTGATCCTGTCACATGCCTGATATATTAACAATACTTGGAAAGTTTTCTCTCTGTACTCAACTACCAAAAGCTTTCTGTTATCATTATCACTCCACTATACCTGCTCTCGTATTAACACAGCTTATATTGGTTTGAGTACCATGAATTTGACACAGTCTCCCACAGCATCCTCCTGGAAAAGCTGGCAGCTCATGGCTTGGACAGGTGCACCTTTCACCGAGGTAAAAATTGGCTGGATGGCCAGGCCCAGAGAGTGGTGGTGAATGGTGCTGCATCTGGTTGGTGTCTGGTGACCAGGGGTGTCCCTTAGGGATCAATACTGGGCCCAGTTCTATTCAACATCTTTTACTGACAACCTGGGTGAGGGGAATGAGTCTACCCTTAGTAAATTCATGGATGACACCAAGGTGGGAGGGAATGCCAATCTGCCCAAGGGTAGGAAGACACTGCAGAAGGACTTGGACAGGCTGGGTCGATGGGCTGAGGCCAACAGTATAAAATTCAACAAGACCAAGTACAGGGTCCTACACTTTGGCCACAGTAACCCCCTGCAGGGCTACAGACTGGGGGATGAGTGGCTGGAGAGCAGCCTGG